>JAUOBU010448757.1:0-19556 GCA_032360585.1 Nereis procera | reverse complement strand
ATAATTCAATTTGTCCTCAGGTCTGCCCTGCAGGTACTTTTAATGAAGGAATAGCCCTAAGTCATTGCCTCCACAAAAAATGAAACAGATTGAAGGCTCAATGAAATAATCCATTACCATCTCAGACCACTTATCCACTATACATTTCTGACTATTGATACCACAAATCCGATCATGAATATTTGCCTATCTTGAGCCACCTACATAAACAAACAACAATAATTATTTGATAAGAGTAGTCGATTGGTTGGCTAGGTATGGTTTAATGCCCAGTCAGCTCCAAATGTGCCATATTGGGGCACCTAAGCAAAGGGAATGCGATGGTGAAGGTCGTATGTGAGTCCATCACAAAAAGTTCCCCACAGCAGACAAAACTGATCACATGTTGGCCTCTCGTGTTACCCTGCGAACATGGGACAGCAATATCCCACTCAGGAGATATGGCATGGGGCCGGCCCCATGGTATCCCTATTCCATATCCAACTCCTGGGATATTGGTTTTATCCATCAGCCATGTGGTCATGCTATATACTATGCTACAGATAGCAAACGACAGGCCAAATGATGGACTCTGACCGTATAGGGCTACTTTTAGAGTGTTTTCGACATCATTCGGATTATTTTTAATTCTAGCATACCTAGACGAATAAAATCGACACCTCATTGAAATGGTGATATGAGCATACTATTTCTCCACACTGACAGTCCATTATGCCTCTTCCTACATCTCAACCAGCAATATTGTAATCATTTTCTTGATATTACCTGGCATTATGATGATTCAGATTAATTCATATTACCCATTCATTTCAATCCCTTCCGCACATGTTCCCCAGGGGTTTGGCACTTCATATCAATTCATATTGTCCATTTATTTCTCAAATTTCCATCTCTATCCTGTTCTTCATTTTCTTGTTCAACTTTGAGAATTCAATGTATATTTCACAGCTCAACTTTGTGAGCTGTCTCTTTGCCCTTATACCCACATGTGCCGCCACATCAAATTCCCAGATGGCTGGGCCATAAACCCGCTCTGCTCGACACAAAGCCGGTTGTTTTTACAACTCAACAGTCATCATGCGGCATCCCACGCCGCACCCCTCACCCCTCCCTTGCTCAACCATTACCGAGCAACAAGTTTCCCTCTTTGGCTCTAGCTGTGAACGACACATTACATTTCAAATTGAATATTCCCATCATCTCTTCTAATCCCAAATCTAACCCAGTTCTATTTGGTATTCGAAGATGATTCCTATTTCATTGAATTACTCATCATGCAAGGATCGAATTGATATTCATATTTTTGTGTTTTATATCTATATATGATATTTCTTGTACATCTCTCATTTATGACTTTGAGATTGAATGTGTCATACATTGTTATACGTATGCTCGACATGTGGTATGAAGTTGAGACTGAGAGTGAGATGAGATGCCCCCTACTACTAGTTTATGAATGCACCAAACAAGCTGTGCTCATGGCTTGTCTTGTATTGGTCGTTCCTAGATACGGATCACTCTCTTACAGTCTCTCAGTCATATTTGTGGTCAGCATACAGGTTTGCTGCAAATAAAATTGACTGTCTCTTACTCCAAGTACATCTTCTGATCTCCATTCTTATCCCTGGAAAACTACCCCTCAACCGACTGCAGCTCAATTCTAACTTTCATCCCATCCTGCTATGATGCCATTCCGAATGTTTCTTATGACTATGGTACAGATCCCCATTTTCCGATTTATTGTTTACTGACTGAATCATCTTGAAGAGAATATTTTCTATTTCAGTCATTTTTCACCTCCATCAATATCTATCTCTATGCGAAGGAGAATGGATCAGACACGAGTTCAGGCACCATGCATTTTGAGGTCTTCGCCTGTGAACCCGGCTCGCGGAGGCGCCGGCGTCGGCGCAGGCGAAGTGCCGACCTGCTCAACCTTCAGGTCCCATTTACTGCCTCGGTGAAACCCAAGCTGCAGGAACCCGAGATGATCAACCTCACCTTCGAGAAACCAGAGGATATGTTCCTTCACTCGCTAAACATCTCTCAGATACCCAAGCCAGTTCAGATTGATATCTACCCAGTACTGAATGGTACTAATGGCACAACGACAGACAATGTCAGTTTACACCTGTATATAGGTGTGAATCTCTCACCAAGCCCTTCGAGCTTCACCTGGTACCTCCCGCTCAATACCGTGAACAATTACTCTTCTCAAGTGCCTACTGAACTCGTCGTGACAGATATGGGGGAATACTTCATCGTCTTCATACAAGCTCGTAATCTCACTAATGGCACACTTTCCTTTGGATTGAGACTGACTGGTAGGTCGCCACACTTCAAATTACTTCGTGTTTAGTGTTTCTCTATCCTCTACAGTGACATTTTAAGACACTAAGACAGAGAAAACAAATGGATGAGATGATATGTTTGACACATGCAGCGTCTATGGGCTATACAGAGCTAAGTGGCTAACTCAGCCAACAATAACTCTTTCGTTACGATAAACCCCAAATCATCCTTGGATATTCTCCCTATCAAGTCTATTTGGAAGGCTATTAATGGTCGATTTGAATGAAACCAAGATCAAACTACATTAGGGAATAAGATCTGACCATGTGGCTATTTCATAAATTAACATCTAACTAGCATAGACGTGGCGACTCCGTGGGGACGTCATGTGTCAGCAGGGTGAGCATACGTTCTTGTCACCGGCTTCCATCAAAAACAGACATGGTCAGACTTTCAGGTTTTGCCCAGCTCCAATCATTTATAACCTTCTGAACATATGCCATCATTTCTTCAGCTCATGATTATTGTTAACTTTCACAGAATACCTGCATTTATCTCTTATATACAAGTACCAGAACCTGTCCTTTGGCGATTCATGGAGTACAGTGGATTCCTTCCATGGTGAACAATTGCTTTCGAGTATATTTTATGGATAGACCACATTCGAACAACCTCTTGGGAAGATGCCACCATCCTTCTGGGTCCGCTTTAGTTTCGATAAAAATGAATCCTTCGCTTTTGTTGATGTGTGAGAAATGGAAGTATTTGAAACGAAGTGAGTTTCTTCAAGGATTTCCGGGATATGTGTCACCATTTTCGGCGAGCATGAAATATAGACATCTGTTGAGCTGGCTTCTAAACTCTTTTTCAATCTCAGCTTTATCACTTTCACAGGCATCTCAAATTACCCCATCATCCCAAAACATCACCAAAAATGTTTTTCTTCGGGTTAGAATTAGAGAGGTCATATTGGTTTAATATAAATGTAACCTAAGTGTAGTAAGGGGGAGCATAAGGGACTTATCTACATAGCAAATATCTCCATCGCCATCATTCAATCTATGTGTGTGTGTGTGTGTGTGTGTGTGTGTGTGTGTGTGTGTGCGTGTGTTGTGTGCGTGCGTGCGTGCGTGCGTGTGTGTGTCCCATTAGATGACATCACCCTGAGTGAGATTGACCCTTTATTCTTTCGACAGACTGTGTATCAGATGCATGTGACAGTGAAGAATACCCGCAGTATCTGTCGTATGGACTACGCATGATGGAGGTGGCCGGGCAACTTTGGGATGCTGAAAATGAAGTGTGGGTCGATAATGCAGCAGAGGTAGGATTCCCTAGCTAATGTATGCCACTCTAAGCAAATCAGGAGACATCTTCTACCAGAAAGGGGCACTATGAAGATATAGTCTGTTCACCCTGGATTGAGCTAACTCTCCATTAAATTTTAATGGGCAGCGAGCTCTTCTCCAAGGTTACCGATGATAGTTTGTTTCATATGAGACTATTTCTGTATACAATCTGACTAAGAGTTGGGAGACGCATCTTCAAATTTATGAGCGTTTGTGGTTTCATCTTGTAGGAAAAATTGCAGAATCGCCATTGCCGGTACATAGCCCATTTGGGTTATCAATTATCATTTTTTTCGGTGATGAATATGGCCCAACAAAAAAGGAGGTATATTCTGGGCTCGTTAATATTAGCCTATCTTTTGTTGTAAGGGATGCCAAGTGATGCCCACCTGCAGAACGCATATCACACCCAAACCCCCTTACAGCAAATGAGCCAAATTGTCCAAGATTTATCCATCATTTGAGTTCTATAACTATAGGGCTCATGGGTGATGGATCAATCTTGGTGCAATTATACATTTTTGCTGTCAGTAGTTAGATATATTTAGCAACACCTGAGTTTGTCTCCATAGTATTCATTGCCTATATTGAGTATAAATAAATGTATCAAGAATCTTGAATTCAGCAGGTTAGATACGAGTTGCCGATGATCAAGTAACGCGATGATATAGATATTGGATTGACAACACGATCATCATATTTCTAAGACAAAATTGTTTCCAACACCATATCTCAACACCAATTTTATTTTGTTCTCACTAATTTGAGTAAAGATACCTTTGTTTGTAGATTACTGAGCCTGTGACAGCAACTGAGGCACGCTTTGAGAGCAATCTTTTTGGAAGTCTTGGTGTTGGTGTGTTTGTCGGTCCCAATATGATAGACTTCAGTACAGTCTTTGACAACTTTGACCAGAAGCTGCTGGAGAACATGCCCGTCGTTGCTACCGTCCTTGGCATTATTCTACTCTACATCCCAGTGGCTGTCTGGTGCAGAAGGAAAGATAAGAAGGATAAGTTGAAGGTATGATCTAAACAGCATTTGGCGTATTGCTCGAGGTTGGTCCAAACCTTACACTGGGGATGTTATATGACACTGCTTGCAATGACACAGAGAGAGCACGATGCAGCGCTCCGAGTCGATTGATTGAGTCAAGATTATTGTCCTGCATCAGCGTGGATATGGCTATTTTATCAATCCCAGCTCACTAGCATGAACTATAAACTGATAAAACAGCCACATGGATCGAAATTGATGAAAAGATTAAAGGGTTAGCTCCTCTCACTACGGTTTATTCACATCAGATGTTTTCTCTCCTCTATATCGTATTTTAATGGTACCATACACAATCATAACATTTGCTCTTGTAATGACAAAAACAGTCAATCCATCAGTAACCGTTTTCCTCTCTAAATAAGGTCGCATGGGTCAGCAATTCTTCATAAGAGGGATTATTTTGCTCCCTGTTTGTTTTCCTCGTTTTGTGAGAATATATTTCATATCTAGAAATTTGGTTTCATCACTATGTTTTCATCAGATCATGCCACTTTCATGTTGGACCAATAACCTCATAGACAAGTAAGGGGTCTCTTCACGTGTTTACTTGTATAGTTTGCTGTCCTGCCATTGGTTGACAACTCGCCCAAGGCACTGTACGAGTACCAGATCCACGTTTACACAGGATTCGCCAAGGGTGCTGAGACTGAGTCAAATGTCTCTATCGTTCTCATCGGGACCTTGTCAGACACCGGAGAAAGAAAGCTCGAGGATGGTTTGAGACAGGTAAGCTGGCACCCAACAACTCAGCAGTCATTAGACGTCCATAGGGCGTCCCCTCGACGTCACTGGCGTCGTGGGGGCATCCTTTGGACGTGGAGTGTTTACTGGGAAGCAAGTGATATCACCATCTTACAGGGATGTTTCGGGATCCTTTCACTTAGAGTGACTCATGCACGTGGATGACCCCTGTTACACTCACTTACCACTCACAGTTAACCACCTACTGATGCCTGTCTTGTGATAATAATGCTTATAACTGCTTTCTTATTGTACAATCCATTCTGCAAGATATAATCCAACTGTTAAACTAGATTGGTGGCTTCTAGTATAGCAGCCTTGTGATACAGCGGCTAATCTTGCGGGAATTAAATTTGGGTCAGGAGGTCAAACATGCTACCCTCTCCCTTGTATCCCCTGGATTACGACCTGTGTCTTATCGATTTCATTTGTCAGTATTCGTTTGGCTTCCAGCCTCTCCTGCTCAGTGGCATATTTTCTCTCCAGACCCATTTCTCACATATCCCAGAAGAGTAAATACTATTATACTGGATTTATGATAATCCTTCATGCATGTAGAGAGATATCCAAGATGGGGCTTTTGCTACAACCACCTACTAGTTGACTCCTTGACCTCATAGGTCATGTGACAATCATGAGATTTGGGGCTACAGTTAGATATTTTTGACATCCCACATTCATATTCCTGCAGTCTTTCATGTTCAAAAATGATCAAATCAACTCATTTTCATGAAAAATGCACTGAATGTATAGTTTGTACTAGTGGTATGCCATTTGATGGGTCTGTTCCCTGAAAAGAGTGGGTTTGACCCCTGCAGACTTGCATGAGTCAAAGTTCAAGCGTTCAACATGACCATGGAGGCATGGTCACAGCGTATGCGTTAACTGCAGAGAAAGTCCATTCGTCAATGTTCAAGAGGTACCCATTGATACATGGTTTGTGGCCATGGTCAATGGTTTCATGGAGATGGTGGCGGAATCACAATTATCTTCGTTTGCCATAGAGAATCAGTTGTTGGTGTCATGTGGTTGATTTCAAACTTGTTGTATTTGGGTATCATATACAACGAAGTCAATGGATATCTCCTTTCAGAACTTCTGTAAAGGTGATGAGAATTCCTTTCTGATGAAAGTAGGCCATGACGTGGGCGATATCTATGCAATTCGTGTGTCTCATGACAACTCTGGTCAGGGTAAAAAGGCAAGCTGGTACCTCTCCAAAATTATCATCGTTGACGAGTTCCGGCAGAAATGGTACGTACATAAACAAATGTGGAGTAGAATTAATGTTGATGAGGTCAACGCTTCCTGCTCTCTCTTCTCCCCTCCTCTCTTCTCTTCTCCTCTCAAGTTTGACCACTACCTGGTGGTTTTTGCTATCTGTTTGATTCAAGTGAATTCATTCCTGTATTGATATTCTCTTCCTCTAGCTTCGTAGATACAGAAGTCCAATAAGAAAAAACGATATAATGTCACGCTAAGACTATTCGGCAAATACGAGCAGTAGAAGTGGCACCAGCCAACGCGAATTATGCTGGTTTCCTATTGTTCCAACTCCGGAGTGATGGAAATGCATCAACTCATCATCGTATCACTGCTTACCATGATTGCCGGTGGCAATTCTGGTTGTGATGGCTTAGAAACGGTAACTTGAATAGGTGATGCATGTAACCATGACGATGATCTTTTACATATACTTATTGATAAGATATTATTTTATTTGTTCAATGGCCTTTTGATCCTGTGAACACGAGATAAATTCCCATCCCCACCCTCTCAGCTGGTCCATCCGATACAGTATAATTTTTCATCAAAGGATGAACATAGATTTGGAACCAAAATACATCCTTTGATCAGACTGAGTCGGATGATGATCTCTTTCTTTCTTTAAGGTACCTATTTATGTGTGAGGGCTGGCTTGCTGATGACCAAGGTGATGGCCAAATAATCCGCGTTCTCAGACTTGCCTCGCATGATCTATCTCTTAACGCCGGAGATTTACTGCGTAGTAACGCCAACCGACGTCTATACGACGACCACCTATGGCTCTCCATCCTACGACGTAAAACTGGATCAAATTTCACGCGTAATCAGCGCCTTGGTTGCTGCCTGGCCCTGCTCTATTTGACAATGGTCAGCAATGCCATGTGGTTCAAGGACGAGTCTGAGTCAGCTTCCCAGGCCATCACCATCGGCCCATTCACATTCACCGTCTATCAACTCTACGCCAGCGTTATGAGCAGCCTGACAGTTGTGCCCCCAATCCTCCTCATCACCTACTGCTTTACCCGAGCCGGGGAAAAGAAGAAAGAAGAGGAGAAGGAGGTAGAGTTAGCTGAGACAGATCAATCACCTGTTTGGATTTATTCTCCGACAGGGGAGGACAAGTGGCTAACAAATGAATACCAAGGAAGCCAGCGGACTATCACGAGTTCCAGGGGTGAGCTGGAGGAGCCACGTCGGTTTCGCTGTTGTCATGATCCTTGGCCCTACTGGTGTATCTACATTGCTTGGACCATTATAGTGCTCGCTGTTGCAACAGGTGCATTTTTCACTATCTTGTACAGCTTCCAGTGGGGTGGAGAGACATCCACCGCATGGCTTACAACATTCATCCTGTGCTTCTTCGAGAACGTCGTCCTCATACAGCCAATAAAAGTAAGTGACTGATTGGGTAAGATTTTACCCGTTCAGCACCACGAAGGGTATAGTGAGACATGGGGTGCTCCCGATTTGAAAGGGGAGGATGGGGCCCAGGATTTCTTAAGATGGTAGCCACCAATGGGCATCGGGTCTCGTCTTCAAGTTCAAGTTCAAGTTCTTTATTTTCCCCTCTAAGAGATGAAGCCGAAGCCTCATCTCCCTCTCCTCGAGCGATTTCGACAATACTACATATTCATCAAATATAGAAGCAATAGGGTAAATTAACTACTCAAATCAAATTTAACAGTTCAACGTCAATTAGTAATATAGATTCAAATATATACATCAGCAATATATGACAAATAGTATGACTCTTTTACTGGTCGAGTGGTCTTCCCCATTTCACCGAGTGCCGGGTATCATATGTGTTCGATATTCAGTCGTTATGTTGTTTTATCCAGTTTTTGAAAATAATGGCTGCTTCCTTCACATTTATAGGCAGTGTATTCCATTGCCCCCCCTCCCTATATTTTCTATTCGTTTATCTCCATAGGACCTGTACGACCTAGGAATGACTATCTCATTTGTGGTTTGTGACCGGGTTACTCTTCTATTTTCTTCTGGTGCTATCTCATTGACAGTACTGAACATGTCATTGATAAAAGGTGTGCTGAGATCATGGATCCCTTGGTAGACCATGCCACTCATATGCTCATTTCTTTGGGCTGACAGGAATTCAAGACCCAGCTCTACATGCATCTCCACCCGTGGCGTATCTCTATCTGCCCACAAGATGATCCTACACGCTATGTTTTGAAGCTTCTGTAATTTTTCGGAATTTTCCAGACTGAAACTACCGTAGCAAGTGTCCCCGTAATCGTAAAGTGGTAGGACCAGGGTCTTATAGAGCATGAGGGTGCTACCACCGGGAACAACGTGACGCATGCGTGGTATCATCCTTCTTTATTTTCCTAATAGGTTTTTGGCCTGAATGACCAGAAACACGTCTTCAAAATTTTCTATCACCTGTCTTTAGGCATTTCCTACTAAAACTTCACTATCATTGATAAAGTGGCAGTGACAGGATTTTGATATAACCTCATATAGCTCCGCGGTAAAAGCAAAACAGACATATGTAGAATTTGGAGGTCTTTTCATAGGTCTTATCGTTGACAAAGTGGTAGTGACAGGATGTTGCTATAAACTCATATAGCTCCGCGGTGAAAGCAAAACAGGCATTGTAGAATTTGGAGGTCTTTCTATATGGGCTTCTCTATGATACTGTTTCAGGTGATGCTGATTGCGATGCTCATTTCATTCCTATTCAAAAAGGATTCAGATACATCGAAATACGAGAAAAAATATGGTGGAATGAAGGATGACTGGATACGTACCATGGGTAATATGATAGAATTATTCACTGGATAAGCTTAAACATCCCGTCAGTGCTAGATATAGGGAACTCCTGGCCTTTGCTTTACTTCGTAGTCATCAGACGAATTGACATGTTCCTCTGATAAGAGATCCGGGGGGCCCTAGTGCATTCCAACCCGAAAAGCTCTCTAATTCCCATGAAGCATTCAGGAAGGGATATGGAACGTTTGAGTCTAAATCAAGCACGAACACATGCCCGCGCATGCACGCACGCACAGAGAGAGAGAGAGAGAGGAGAGAGAGAGAGAGAGAGGGAGAGAGAGAGAGAGAGAGAGAGAGCAAGCATCACTTCTCTCTTGTATCTACGGAGATGGGAATCTCCAGCCGCATTAAACCTTCAAATTTCTGTGAGCATGCACGTTAAAGATCCGTGATTAATCATCACGGAGAGCGGGGAATTGTCCCCAGTAGTCATGCTCCTTTCTTCAGTTTTCTTTCAATTTACCAATCAACAGGCAGAGTTGGTTTTTTTTCTGATATAAGCCATTCGGTTACACCTCAACCAAACTAACCAACCAGCTAGTATTATCCATCTGTCCATATATCTAACTCTGCGGATGGGATCATTGGCTACCGTTCTGTATGGATAGCAGTTGCTTGTTAGTAGAATGGGGCAGGTCATCGTGTTTTCATGTTTTCAGAAACGGAGACCAAGCACAATCCATGGATGGATGTTGATCCAGTTGACCACCAGAGTGCTAAGCGCAGGAAGGAGATGGAAAACAAGATGAGCCAGATGATCCGCGAAGTCGTATCACAGGTTTGATATATTCTATGATATTATGTGATAATTGATATAATCTGATATGATATATGACCTGATATGATATATAACATGGTATCTGTGTATCTAATAACATAACTATTCATAAAAAAACATTTCTTGGAAGCACAAAAGTATTAGTGCAGTAGATTCACACATTTCCTTAGAAGAATTGTGAGTCACATCACACTATATAATGAACTCACAACTTGGGACTTGTGACCGACAGAAAGTAACATGAAAGCTAGCAAGTATGATTCAAACAAGTATATCTGAGATTGATTGATTGATTGAGTAGTGTTTTACGTCTCTTCAACCCATACTGGTATATCTAAGAAGCACAGAGTAATATACATATGGGGTACTTGCATTTTCATTCAGTTGGCTACACAATTCAACAAAGTAGGCTTGAGAGTAGATGACAGACCCAATGGCAGTATGACACAACAGTTTAGTATCCATTATAACCATACCCTCGCTCTCCTTTTACCGCGTGGGGTCTGGTGCAAAAACAAAAGCAAATTGTCAGTTTTACAACTTTCAAACACCGATGTATTCCTAGGTGATCATTCTCCTCCTGCTTTCCATCGTGCTCTATGGTAACCAGGACAGCACTGTATACCTCCAAAACAGGTACCTTGCCAACGCCCTTCACAGCAACCCATCTAAGGTGGGTACACAATGTGGTTTAAAACAGCCAGAAATGTTTGTCTGTGTGGTTCTCTTATTTGTGATACTTATACTTATACAAGTGCTCCGTATTTATTGTCATATCAAAAATGGATTATTCATGAAAAGTCTCCTTGATGTAGTCCAATTTATAGGATAGAAGTTCCCCCCTTCGAACTGTGTGCTCGCGATAGCTTGTCTGAGGTCTGCAGGGAGCCAAGCCCTGCTTGAGGTCAAATGCTAAGATTGGCTTCCTGCTTATACTTATATTTATACACGTGCTCCGTATTTATTGTCATATTAAAAATGGATTATTCATGAAAAGTCTCGGCGATGTAGTCCAATTTATAGGATATAAGTTCCCCCCTTTGAACTGTGTGATCACGATAGCTTGTCTGAGATCTGCAGGGAGCCAGGCCCTGCTTGAGGTCGAATGCTGAGATTGGCTCCCTGCTGACTGAAGGCCTGCTATTTCAAGCACCCAGATCAAATGGATAACACTTCATAGCATACAATCATGTCTGCATTGCTTATGGAGATGCAGAGGTCCCTCCAAGATCACTGCCTTGTACCAAATCCAAAATATGCTGCCAAACTGTGTGATGTGGTAATACCCTAGAGCTAGTGTACGGCCTGCTCCAGGCTGTGCCATATCCTAAGTTCAATCAACACATGCACACATGTGCAATGATGATCTACAATGCAACTGTAGACCCAGTCATTCACTGCATTGCGGAATTTTCAAGGAATGGGCACATTACCACAAGCACCGTAAGGTTTGTATTGAGACACATGAGCCTCCAATTTGACAATGCACTTGAATCAATGAAGGATGAATGTAACACTCGAGGTGTCACCTGGACAAATAAAATCGACATAGCGTTCACCTTAACTGGGTTCTGGGCGGCATGGTAACCGTTTAGTTGGCATATGGCTTTATCTGTTCAGGTCACCACATACAAGACGATACTAACATGGGTGAGCAACTCATTCTTGCCCGGAGCCTTTTTGGATAAGCTATACAATGGAGATCCCGTGGAAGAGTATGATCGTAACTTTATACTTGGAGGCTATGGTTACCGACTTGGAAAACCACTCCTCCGTCAACTAAGAGCCACCAGAGGTAAGTTGTCTTGGGAGTTCACCACTGTGTCCCTAGAATCATTCTTGGATACTCTTTCAAGTCCAATTGGAAGGCTTCTAATGGCTCGATTTGCATGAAACAAAGACAAAAGTGTAGTAGGGAATAAGATCTGGCCATGTGGCTATTTCACCCATTCACAGCTCACTAATGTGAGCTCTGAATGGATGAAATAGCCACATCCATGGAAACTGACGAAGTAGGGAATTGGTTAACACCAACCACGGGTTGGAGGTTGGCAGATTGCCCGCTGAAGCTCAAAGCTGCTGCCAGTGTGACCAGGTGATCTGCCAACTTGTCATCTGTAAGAGTTTTGTAAACATTGGTTCTGCATAAGCGTATGAATAAACAACTTCGTGTTTGTTACACAGTACGTCATCAGATCTGGGGGCCACAAAAACCAACCAACTGAACAACGACCAGCTTCATGCTGTGAAAATTGGTCTATTCCAGTGATTGTTCCAAGAACAAGCAAATGTCATAGTTCCTGCGCGTAGAGCATATACATGAAATGTATTTCGGTGTCAATAACAGCTTGAACTGAGAGTTTCGGGTAAAGCAAACGGCATCTCTAATATGTTGAAATTGTACCCTGTCTGGGCCCATCATCTGCGTCAGTTCTATTCAAAATATTTGAATATTCATGATATTACTGAGTGACGTTGAGGTTCTTTTGTTTGCTGGGGAGACATCCTACATCCTCATTGGTCACGGAACTCGCCCATGGTCAATGTTCCATTTTGTTTTTATCACGCATACTGTGATATCAACTACATGTTCAATTCATCACTATTAGTATCTCTGTCCTGGAAATATGTTCGTAGTGTGATATCCTACAGCTTACCATGACTTGGGTGATAAGGACATCGCACTGAACCCCTGGGTTTCGCACTATTGATTGAATGGCAGCAAGAAACGAGATTAATTTGAATTCATGTCCGCAGAAACAGTGACACATGTGAGCAATCAAATGACATTGTAATGTAATATTCAACATTACACCTAAGGCATACATGAGTTCCAAATCATGTATCGATTGTGATGAAAAGTTTCATTTCTGGGAACTCATTACCATGGAATCATCCCGTCTTGGTGGAATTTCAGGGAAACGTATTTTCACGTAAAACTACCTACGAATCTGCATCAAAATGAAGCAAATCGCTATTACATACATGCTTCTCTTCCGGGAATCTTTAGAAATCTCAGTAGAGGTGATTGACGAATCCACTCTAGAAAGGCAACAGTCCTAACACTTTGCTGCCTAGAATGTCAAATTATTTGCACCTGCAGAACGCTCATGACACCAAGCCCCTTGCTGTATTAAGAGCCTGAATATGCCAAGGGAGACTCATCAATCTCATCACTCTTTAGACAATTCGCTGGACTACAGATCCAAAGACATCAGCAGATTCCTAATCTGATGGATCGATCCTGGCACAATTTGGCTCAGATGCATTCAGCCAGGTTGGTGCATTTGGCATCATTTGCATTCAGCAGGTGGGCATTATTGGGCATCACATGTGGAAAAAGGATGAGGACCATAACAGAATTCTGCTGGATCTTAATGGTTGGAATGAAGAATGATGGAATGAGTATGTTTTCAGCATAGAATCAACCCTGTGTTTGAAACGGTGAATGTCCGGCACTACATTCATTGTGTTTGTTGACAGAGATGTGTAGCATTCCCATGGCAATGCAGATGACAGTACATCGGTGTACCTCTGCCTACAACCAAGCAGCCAATACAGAAGACACAAGCGACTACAACAACAGCTGGCTCATACAGCCGTCCGAGTCACCAAACAGCACACTCGACGAAGCGTCTCCCTTCGTCTACAAAACCATGACAGAGCTACGTGGATCTGTGTTCTGGGGCTACCTGGGCCTGTATGGTGGCGGGGGCTACACTGCCCTCCTGGGTGACAGCCTTGCAGAAGCACAAGCCCGTGTCGCTGAACTTGAATCTGTTGGCTGGATAGATGAATACACACGAGCTGTCTTCGTTCAGCTCAGTGTCCTCAATGGAAACACGAATCGCTTCAGCATGGCCACCATGTTGTTTGAGCTACCGTCACTTGGTGGGGTGTTCTACTGGACCGAGATAGATTCGATTATGCTGTATCGTTACGTCGGTGGTGCTGGCCTACTTGCCATCTTCAGTGAATTGGCTTGCCTGATTGCATTCATTGTCCTGGGCGTGCAGGTGTTTCGTCGTATTTTCAACGAGAGGCGCGAATATTTCCGAGGCATGTGGAATATCACCTATCTCATTGTGGTGCTACTGTTTATGACAGCTACCTCCCTATATATTTGGCGCTGTGTGATTACAGTCAGCACCCTCGAGGAAGTCATGAATAATCTAGGTAAGACCATCTCATTATGCATGAGATTCCCAAATGCGAAAGTGGTTCCGTGATCGAAATTCTCCTTCTCTGAATCTGTGTATTGGTGCCTTGGTGGGGTTTTGGGTCCAAGTATGCAA
This sequence comes from Nereis procera, assembly GCA_032360585.1. Lineage (NCBI taxonomy): Eukaryota > Metazoa > Annelida > Polychaeta > Phyllodocida > Nereididae > Nereis > Nereis procera. The sequence continues at coordinate 4,986 of JAUOBU010448757.1, read as the reverse complement.
ACAGCTGCATGGTTTGTTGGATATGTAATTCTATCTGGGTATTCGAATGCAATGAATTCTTCATGCTTATGATAAATCCACTTTATCGAACAATCATGAGCAACTACAAAATACAGATTACAAATGGAAACATTCCATCATTGATGATTTTAGAACATCATGGAATGCTCTGCATCATTTGTGTGTGCATGTGTGTGTGTGTGTGTGTGTGTGTGTGCATGCATGCATGCGTGTGTGCGTGTTTAATGGTCTAGCCATCCGAGTTTCTGGATTTGCAGCCTACATCACAGTTGGTGTTTTCACTGTAGATCGAGCGGTGACATTTGAGACGTTGGTAGCGGCTGATAGCTTCTACCTGACATTTCTGGGATTTACTGCTTTCTTCATCACTATGCAGTTTCTCCACATCCTCCGCTATAACTCTACTGTTGGGCTACTGGCCACCACCCTGGGTGAGAGTCGCGCTGACCTCCTCAACATGGCCCTTTGTATGTTTCTAGCCTTCGTGGCTTTCGCCGCTGCAGGCATTGCAAGGTAAAGTTTATGATTGATTGGGCAGTTGATTTATTGAGTATATTATAACATCTCCTCAAAGCCGCGTGGGTCTTATGCTTTCCGTGCATATGAGCGTGTGCCTCTGTGTCGTGAATGGGGGTCGATATTAGCGTGATGTTGGGATGGGGTGAAAAGATCATTTTCGTATTGAATTATTTTTCGGAACGGATGATGTATTGCAATCTTTAATGATATTATGACTTAATAGCCTTTAAATTTGATCTAATTCACCTTTAATCGTTTCATCTGGTCATAGCTAGAAGAGCTATGAGGACAGTCAATAAAATATTCAGTGCCAACGTATGACTGGTCTGGTCAGATATCCGACCAGTCATAAGTTAGCAATAAATGTTTTATGGCCGACTTTTGATCATTTTTGCCATCAGCTATTCGCCCAAATGACTCAGTCAAGTGGTGAAACGGATAAAATAACAGATGAAGAGGGCATGGTACACAAACCACCCAGACTCCTTCACTCCCAGATCGTTTCACCCACATGGGTTTGAAATAAAAAATGGGATACAGATATCCTCATTTTGTTCGAATAAGTCTATGAAGAGCTCATTATCCTTACAAACGTCGTCCAATTTCGCAGGACGGTTGGATAAATCCCATCTCCAGCCTTGAGGGTATGACTAAATCACTTTCGGAATACGTGCCAGTTATCACCAGACGAACTTGGCCAGTTGTATTTAAGATGACTCATTATACAGTATCAATTCATTAGACGGGCAGCAATTTAAATTTTCCATTTTCAAAGCAGCTATACAATTCCGCACAAGGGCCAAGATAAACTGTCGTATTTGTTGTGGGACCATCAAGTTCACGCTGATCATCTGGTGATTGCAAAATCCAGCCGCCAGCCCTCATTTATGCATCGCATAATCTCAATCGACTACACCATACTTCCCCATCCAAGTCATACAATGATTCAGAGCTGGACGCAGGTATCTCCCTGACAGTAAACAACATTTACCGTGCCACCGGCCTCACATCATGGCACACTTGCTATCATGGAAAACAAAATCTTCAAGAGCAGTATACCGACAACTCGGTGACATTTTCAAGAGTCGTTTTGCATATGCCATAACTACATCATCCATCACTGTGCAATCCAGGAATGCTGGGATCTAATTTTTTTTTCGAGAATTAACATGCTGTCAGTTTCGACAAAATCTGTGTTGTTTTATTTTTGATACCTCTGCGATGACAATCATCATGCGGAATTCCTTCCATTTTAGGGAAATTCTAAGATCAACAAAAATGGCCATCTGCAAAACTCAACCTCTGGTTGATTCAAATGCTGATAGAACAGTGATGACGTTCTGTTAAATGCCAACCATACACATTTGAAGAAGAGTTTCTGAGCAGTCGATCGCCCTTTCCGAGTTCATTGATTTTGATGCACGAAAATGAAGAATGCGTTGGCAGGCTGGCAAAATTGGCTTATGTATCAATCTACGAAACAAAAAAAACGATACGACGGCTATACACTGTGTCCCGCAACATAGAAATGAAGTTCTGGTGATGAGGAATGGAAAATTCGAATGACGTGACTTTTTGAAATTTTCCATTCTCCATCATCTGGAATTTCTCATTAATAATTCTTATCACCAATCAGTTGAATAGTTAATTGCAAACGATTCTCTAAGCTACCCAAGTAGTTTGAGATATGGATTCAAAATTTCTCCTACATATTTCCTATCATCGATCAACTAAAATTCCATCTTATATCAGTTTTCTAAACTACTGGATTAATTTAGAATATTGTTTCAAAATTTCTCAATTATTACTATATTTCTTTTCCCCGATCAATTGAATTGCCTTTCAAATCTGTTTCCTAAACTACTGGAGTAGTTTGAAAGACGAATTCAAAATTGGATGATTCCAAAAACAGCATAGTCTATCCCTGCTAATGCGAGATGTTTTTGTCTTCCAGCTACGGTTCTGTTTTACTGGAATATTCCTCCATCGGAGCATCCATAAAGACGATGTTTCTGAGCAGTATAGGTCAGTTCGACTTCCCGGCACACGCTGACTTAGGTGGTATCCTACCACGACTCTTTCTCATGTGTTATTTGCTGACCACACTTATATTCTTCATCAATATGATTGTCACCTTACTCAATGAGTTCCTAGCGGCTGTTAAGGGAGACGAGTCAAGCCAGCCCAAAGATCACGAGGTTGTCGAGTACTTCATGGAATCCTTCAAGAGCTTATTAGGTGTCAAAAAGAAGAACGATGTCAAATGATGTGGATTCTCTGCTGGATACCATGGGCCCTGACGACGACGTGCATGCTACTGCAGCATCCTGAGTGTGTGAGTGTGTGTGTGTGTGTGTGCGCGCCCCATGCGCGAGTCCATGCAACCACATGCTCAAATCACTGACAAGTGAGACAACAGGACACAAAGTACTTCACTTTTCCTAACCTCTGTCAGATCTAACCGGCAAGCATATATTTTGATGGAGCACCAGAGACTTCAGAAGCTCAGTTGATAGTTCCTACTTCGCATTCCATTATATATATATATATATATATATATATATATAACCATATTGTGTGATAGATCTGGATAAATCACATAGGCCCATATCACAAAGAAGGCCCATATCCCAAAGAAATTGTATCAAGTGTCGCAGTATCAGCATTTCATCTTCACCCGACTGAAGAATGCTTTCGGGTTGATTCACATCCAGCGTACGATGAGACTGCAATTATTGAGCTTTGGATGTTGAAAACCCGAAGACCATTTATTTAACAGAGTATGGCTAATAAAAATGGTTGAACCGGGTCTAATGAATCTCTGACTTGGTGATATAAGTTTCCTATATCCAACTGCACATGCCTTTTGTACCACTAATTCACATATGGCTGTTGTCAAATTCAACTTCATTTGCTCGAAACAACCACAGTTTCTTGTGAAGAAGCGATCATGATCAGATCCTGTGATAAATATACCATCATTCTTGAAGTAAGATGCATGTTCGCTTTCTAGCTCGTTGTCCAGGCCTGCATGTTTACTCGGTGGCCATGTCATCTCGGGTCACCTGAAGGTCACCCAACTTGCCTGATATTGGACATACACGTCACCTCGCGGTACATGTATATTTATGATCAGAGCATCGGGATTATTCCTATGCACTCCACACCGCATAGAATGTATTGTGCTGTCAACCCATAGCTGTGAATAAATCATCTATTTTCAATCCATTATGTCTTTTTTTCTGTGGAATGGGAATGAATATCCTATACAAATCAGAGCAACTTACGACTTGACCCATCATATGACGTCTCAGTGTCTTTGCTACAATACAGCCCATGATGATCATTCTTGCTTTGCTGGCATCCTTCAAATTTGTACTTTGATTGGGCATGGTTCAACGTCCTGTCAGCGCCTGATGTGTTATATTAGAATGCCCGTGCAACTGGCATGTAATAGTTGGGGTCATTTGTGAGCCCAACCCGAAAAGTCCTCAATAGGTGGTGGTAAAGGATATGAAATTCACACTGCGTGGGGCAGATTTCAAAATTGGCATCCTTCTAAGCCCTGTCTCAAGTTTTGCATTCTCTCCTTGAAATTGATGCCCACTCAAAAGATGGAGCCATCTGTGAACGTTCACATGAATCACACATCTAATAATGAGGCTCTGCTGTTCCACTCTGCCTCGCGGTTCCACTTTACCATAGGCGAGTTACTTTATTGAGCTGAGCGTCATTCAAATATCGCTTGACGATGGGGACAAGACTTCACCTGATATTGAAGGCGCTTCCAACATCCGTAAGATAGTCCGTACTGATTGGTTGGTTGATTGGCTATGGTTCAACATCCCATCATAGTCGTCAGGTCGATTGAAGGAACAGCGGCTACTGATGGGGCAAACAGGCGACTTGAGCAATAGGCTAGCAGCCTATATTCAGTTGATGATATACACCAAGTTCTTTCCAGAAACATAATTTTGAGGTAATATGTAAGAATGAGGAGTGAATATTCATGATACCCATTTAGTCCCTCAGTCGCAGAGGCATGAGAATCGTGGTCTCATAGAATCTCGCAGGATTCTGGAGACTGGAAATTAATGAGGTAGAATGTCATATTCAGCACAGGGGTTATTATAGGAAGTCCCATTAGTTGTCTTTTATGACATGCAGGCTGGCATATTGGACTAGCCATGCTCCTTCGGAATGCTATAGGTCCTGGTCTTCCCATGGGGAATGGCAGGCCAGGCTGTGGTATCCTCCGGAGAACAATTAGTACCATGTTCGCTTAGATTTTAGATAAATGAAATGACACTTGTGTCTGAATTTCATATCTGATAAGCCTTCTTTGGGGATCCAGAAGGTGCAAGGTCTTAAGGTCCCCACCACCCATGCCCATTGCATGGGCGTCTCAATATAGCCTGTGTGTGCTGACGAGACGCAAAACAACTA
>JAUOBU010447646.1:0-11142 GCA_032360585.1 Nereis procera | reverse complement strand
GCTGCATTCATTCTGTATTGAATGGAGTATATTTCTGGCTTCCCATGTCTCAATATAGTCCTATGGTGCTGAACGGGACACTAAACTCCACCCAGTCAGTCAGTCAGTCCACAAACTAGGTGACCTGGGTACTGGCAGTATTTTGTATCGATAGATAGAAATCCATATTGATGGAGAATAATCTATGGATCATCACGAAATGATTTCATTAAAAATGTAATCGTGGATGATATAGATCGATCTCCTCCAATACGGACTTCAAAACTGCATACATTATTTCGGCCCTGATTTGCAGTTCAGTATGGTTTGGCTACTAGCCGGGTCACATTTGCCAAAAAGTGGGGAGATATAGCTATGAATCTCAGCGAGATCGCCACCTAGCGTGAACACAGCACACAGTCTCAACAAAAGGGCCATCTAGCGAAAAACACAGCCTTGAATCTCAGCAAGTAAGCCATCTAGCGAGAAACATAGGAGATAAGCACACCTTTGGAGGGCTTCTTCCGGTTGCGCGCGTAGCCGCCCTGGTCCATGTATACGGGCTCCATCATTCTTGGGTCACCAGGCGGAAGAACGAATGGGGGCAGGTTGGGCAGATGGACGAAATTATCGGTGGGGTAGCGATCCCAGTCTGTGAAATATCCTCGAGGAGCTGGTGGCATCATGATGTTGGGTCCTGGATAAAGCATTGGCTGTCCCATCCCCATCATCATCGGACCACCAGGGTGTGGGCCGCCAGGGGGCGGTCCACGTTGGTCGTAGTCAGAGGTATCTCGTCGATGTCCCCCACGGTCAGAGTGGCCGCCGCCGCCACCGCCACCGCCACCGCCGCCGCCGCCTCCTTGCCCTTGAACGTTGTAGTTCTTGATCACATCCTTCTTGGAAGTATAGAAGTATCCATTCGTTGGCGGGGCGTCATAGAACTCCTTCGCGACATTCTTCTCAGTGTTATTAGGTTCTGCGGGGACCAGGTGAATCTGCGTGCTCGAGGATTTCTGGCCTTCGTTTGGTGGACAGGCGCCCTCATTCCACCCTTCCTTGTGGCGATACGCATGCGTACAGCTCTGAACGAGCGCCATTGCGCCGTTCTTCGTCTTACAGATGAAGGTGTGGCATTCAAGGACCTTGACGCCTTTGGTACGCCTCATAATGGCCGCGAACATCGGTGGATGATCCGAATTCTCTGCTTCGGGAGAATCGAGCGCGACGAAGCGAGAGATGCGCTCACCGGCGCTGTTCGTGTTGACGATGCACTTGACGGCAGCACTCACGTACATAGCTCCGATTGGGAACCACGTCGAACTGCCATCAGCAGTAAATTCCAAGTGCAGGCCACTGCTGTAGCTGGTCAGCCAGCAGTCGATCCCATCTGTACTTCCACCGGAATCGACTGCATAGCGTTCTCGTAGGGGTTGCTGCACTGCCTCCAAACCCTCGACCGTCTCCATTGGCACTGCACTTCCCAGGTAGAGCACACGGCAGCGCGCCAAGGGGATGTGTTTGCCCTTCGCAGACAACTCCTGACCCGATGACTCGCCGGTCCCATAGTCAGGCTGTGGTGGGGCTTGCTGCTGCGGTGGGGGTGGCGGTTGTGGAGCACCTGGGGGTCCATTCATGAATGCTGGCACCATCATAGGCCCAGGCGCTGGTGCCATCTGCATGGGTGGTCCCATGGTCATGGGTGGTCCCATGGTCATGGGTGGTCCCATGGTCATGGGTGCAGGTCCCATGGGCATGGGTGCTCCCATGCCCATGGGTGCTCCCATGCCCATGGGTGCTCCCATGCCCATGGGCGCAGGTCCCATCATTACTGGTGGCCCCAGCATGGTTACACCTGGGGGCCCCATCATGGGGGGTGGTGAGATAGGTCGTGGATGACGAACGACTGGCATGGTGATTCTTCAGATCTACAACAGACAGAAAGGAAATCATGAGCCTGTCAGCGTAGTTACCCAGTGCACAACACTATATTTATCATACGATACAACATCACCCAGGCTGAAATCAAACGAGATCTTTCTTTATGATGCATTCATTCTCCATTGATCAGAGGCTTCCTCAATATAGATATTTTGGTGTTGAACGCGACAATAATCTCAAAACAGTCAATCAATATTATACGATACATAGCGTGAGTTATGTACTGCATGAAAAGTAGGTTCAAATAGGGGGCAAAACACTCATTCCGCGTTTCTCCACTATAACCATTAGGAACCTGCACAACTTCGCCCTAGTCTTTGACCCTTTTAATACCGAAGCGATATCCATCCATGTGGCATTTTCATCCATTCACACCTCACTAGTGTGAATTGATGAAGTAGCCACAAGGATGGAGATTGAAGCAAGGAGACGCTCTGTCTGGCAATCCTCATTTGCATAACAATCCAATAAGGATGATGATACATAACCATCTGTTAAAATCAGCGGAAGTCTCATAGCCCTGTATATTGCGGCCCAGGTACAATAACCCAATGAGCCCCATCACTCAAAGGTACTTTGAAATTTAAAGAGCTGCGAAAGTGTAGTAAGGGGAAAGATCTGGCCATGTGGCCACTTCATCAATTCACTGCTCCCTGGCGTGAGCTGTGAATTGATGAAGTAGCCACAAGGTTGGAAACAAGGGTTAGGATTTCTTGAAGACACCTTCGCTTCGCAATATTGAAGCGAGCTTGACATTGAAGTGACGTCAGTCTCAGAACTCTCAACAGAGGATGTGGTGATACAAGACAAGAAAACTTGATGCAAAGCATCAATGGTACGCGCAAATAATGGCCCACAAATCATAGATAGTGAGACAAACACACACACACACACACACACACACACACACACACACACACACACACACACACACACACACACACACACACACAATCTGTGCGTGGGTGTTTATGTGTGTATGTTTGTGGGTGTGTGCACGAGAATTGAAAGAGAGGGTGTGTATAAATGAACTAACCAAATGTAGTAGCAACTAGAGTGCAGACAAATCTTGTAACTAACTGAATCTCACACTAGCTGATGCACTACTGCTGATTTCTAAAACAGAAGACCCTGTATGGCGGGGCTACTGCCTCCTGCTCCACACATTTCGTGCGACCAACATCGACATGTAATACTCTCATGTAATATTTTGATTCATACTACCTTGTTTCATAACGCTAAATTGATGGCACTGTCATGGAAAATTGTTGAATGAACTTCGATATGCATACTAGGAGGGGAGGGAGGTGGGTTACCAAACCCACCTTCTAACCCTAGTCCAATAAAAAGATTGAATCCTTCAAATCCTCGAAACCTTCTTGAAACTGCCAAACGGTCTCATCGGCAAGCTTTGTCTATTAAATGCGTGGCCGTGTGTCGGTACCACGAAGTCGCCTCATGGCGCCGTAAGAGTACGCCAGACTGTTCCGTGTGCACAGCGTCATCTAGCGAAACTATTCCTACCCTTTTAACATGATTCAAGCCAATTTCAGTTTATTTGCGTGTGTTAAATATTCAACAGTCATATATCAATTATACAGCATTGGGTAGTGGCAGGATCACTATCATAATACATGGAATGCCATACTAAACGAGTATGAATGTCAAATATCAAACTTACTGCTAACTTTACCGAGGTGCTTCATTTTAATCTGCCATGATGTAATTATATGTTCAAACAAATATTGACAGACACATTGGTCGTGTGAGGAGCTCGAGCCAGTGGCTAACTACATGGTAGTAATGGATATGTACCATGAGAAATCCAGAGTATCGAGTTACAACATACCTTGCATGCCCTGAGAAATGGCATGTCTTGCAGCTTAGAATGTGTATGTCCTGCTCCACCACGCATTATTCCTTTCACTATGATAACCCCCAAAGCACGCTTGGGTATTGTCTTTCAAGTCCATTTGGGAGGCTTCAAATAGTCCGAGTGACTTTCATTTATTTCCGTCACATCGGGATATTCTAGATCAAAATAGCCTGAGAGGACTGTGCTCTATGGCTATCAGTAATTTTTGTAAGAGTTAGGCCAAGTGCCTCTGTTCATACGTCATTATAACTTTTCAGCAACATGGTCTTAAGGCTTTTGAATCTGCTAATGAGTAACTTTTGTACCAGGCACTTGTACTCATTATTCCTTCGGATTGCATCAGCCCTGGTTCTTTGTTGCTGTTCCGTCAATTCTTCTTGAATCATCAGTACGCAGTCATCGTCCTTATCCATACAGGTTTTGCCTGTGGTGTACCGGGATCCTGAACTAGGAGCATCGAGCCCATTACAAATGACACTAGGCATGAATTTTAACATGTCCAGCCATGGGGGCATTTGCAACTTAAAAAGATGTATCCATGTGGAGGAGGCCGGATAGATCATTTTGATTGGTTTAAACAGAACCCCGTAGTTGGCTCTGCTTACCTGATCTTCTTGTCCTGCTCCATTATTCGTGTTTTGGCTCGTTTTCTTGGTTACAGTATAAGAACTCATGTTTTGTTATTTGTTCTTATTAGGTCATTCTAGAGCCCATAACATCTACTGCCTGACTTATCTTTCTTTATTGCTGAAAAAGATTAATTCTATTCATCAACACTTCTATTTAATAAAAACAACTTCTTACATATCACTTGATATAGTTTGTTCAATTTACGAGGATAGAATGATCCGTGTGTCCGCCACCATCACCCATGAAAAATCCTTCCAGGATTTTACGGGGAACAAGGACATGACGGGACATATAATATCTCACAGAGTCAAGCATATGGATCATACCCATTATCATCACCAAGCGATCAACACTACGATCCTATTATACCTTATCCCTACCATCCCTACGAAGAAATTATGGCCGGACCTGATTATGGCCCTTACACCCAGCGCCTCCAGGCGGAAGTTGTACGGCATTACCGCGTACAGGATTTATCCTTTGACGGCATCGGGCAGGACTAAGTCGTCCTGACGTTAAAGGTCATACCCTCCACCAACGATTCGCCAGGACTCGGGGCTGAACCCCAGCGCATCGGACCAACCTTCCAGGGGCCCATTGAATATAGTTCATGGACATGGGGCCCTGCTGCCATCAGGACATGCTCCCACAGTGGTGTCCAAGTATCCACTGCGCCAGGAACAGGACTTGACCAGAATCAAGGACCCACGACCACTGCCTCTGGTCATCGGTTCGCTGGTGGCAATCTGATGCTAGGGCCATATTCCCTCTATCACTGGATTATCAGCCCCCAACTTCCAGGGCAGACAACAAGTGACCATCGGCCAAGCAGACCCACACCCTTGAAAGCCAAGGGTGGGCCACTCTTACTGATCTCCCCTGCACAGGGGGTGCCAAGGATAGCGGCACCCCGCTTGCACGTTCTACCAGAGCCGGAGCAAAGAAAGACCACATCACCCCTCCATCAGGGACCTACTCTTAGACTTTGTTGACACCAGCTCAAAAAAGGCCGACGGTACCAAGATATGGCAGTCGACGGGAAGCACACCACCAGCCATAGCCACATCTCCCTTCGTTGTGATCCGGGCATCGCAGACCATTACCTGCATCAGCTGTGGAAAGGGACAAAGCCCGGTGTCCACCATGATAACCGCCATCACCTCACCCATCATAACGAGTACAATGGGAGCGGTCAGACCCAACAATCTACCCATCGGCTATGGCTCCTTTACAAAGTTCATTGTTGGATGACAACATAGGCTGCCCTTTGCTACTGCTGCTGTTCTCACTTACTGCTCTCATTGGGCCTGTTGGCCTCACAGGGGATATATATGATCCCCCTATGACAACCGCCAGTAAGTTACCTTTTCATCATCTTCATTACGTTGAAAGACCTTAATGGGTAGGAGTCCTTTACCTACAAGGTCCATTATGCTCAAACACGGAATCACAAAAACATATCCTAAGCCAGCCAAATTACCATTATATCTTCATGAGGTAGTTACACTACATTGCGATGTATGAAATGCATTTCATCAGCCCTAGTGCTGTCTTCCTTGGCTAGGCCATGCCAGCCCACACCAACAAACCCAACAATGCACTGGACCAGCCCATCCCATTCCCAAAATAAGATAACCGGAAATAAGATAAGACAAACCACAAGGACTAGACATACAGTGCCCATGCTAGGCAAACCTCCAGTGGCCCAGGTGGTGGCATGATTATCAGAATGTACACACAAAATCTCATTACCGGGCACAAACATGAAAGAGTATAATGTCCAATGTCCTGACCATCCCCAACATTGGCTTGGGCTACCAGTTGCATAGTCCTGCGTAGCCGTGTCGAGTGACATATTTGACCAGTCGTTTCACAGTTACCACCCCCTGACTATGCTGCTTGAGCCTCACATGCCACACAGTAAGAGGACAGGTAACGTTTATACATTATAAAACATATATTTGCTGCACTCTATTGGACACAAATAGAAGCCCATCACTGTCAAAGTCAAAAACATCAATAATTTGACCACCATTACAAGTACAGCATGAACCTTTATGCACCCAGGGTAGACGAAATCTTGAAGCATCACAAAACGTTCTGTTCTCAAGAGAGTATATACAAATCTTTATCCCCTTATAACAAATGTGTCTAAAGAGTCGGATCATGGTACAAATAAGGTCTCATAGACATAGGATGCCTAGAGGGAACAGAAGCGGGTGAAACAGGGGACGATCCTGTTCTTGTCACGGATGACTTCTTCCTTGGCCCAGGTCCCAGTCAACCCCTCCTCCGTCCACGTCTGGCTGGCTGCTGCCTTTTCATCATCCTAATCTCTTGCACATCATTTATGCCTCCTGTTACAGGCATCCGAGGCTGCTTGCCAAATGGCTCATATTTGCCGCCCCATATACCAGCATCTGCAGCTTTGCCTTCACCTCCTGCTTCTTCAATCTGCATCACTCCACCCTGGCAACTACTTCCAACCTGTAAGTAAGACGGTCATCGCCCAAGCCAGGTTATCTTTGCCAAGGTAAGCAGTGAGGGCATCATCATGTTTTAGAGACGACAGAATGGCACCGTGTTCACGTCTTGTACTTTAAACAAGACTTGACCCACTGAGTCTATAATGCAATAAGGACCTACACGTACATTACTTTTATCAGTTTTCCCTACTGCTTGCCCTAAAAGGCGTGAAGTTTTAACCCAAACGTGTTCACCCACAAAATAAGTGTGAGGCTCATTTTAGAATCATATCGAGTTTTGTAAGCATCAGCCACATTCTTTATATTTTTTTTTCTAGCCACATCTCGATGATAAGCAAGTTCTGGAAGCATGGTCCTCAAAACGAATTGCTTCTCATACTCCAGGAGTTGAGGGTCCTGTAAATGACATAATTCACCAATCCGGGGATCTATGCCATGAGTCAGAAAGAATGGCAAGAATTGGGATGAGGTGTTTTGTCCGGTGTTGTGTGCATTCCAGACCATCGGAAGAAGCTCACATCAATTCTTCTTCCTCGCCACAAGAACCAGCAGCACATTCAGGATGGAACTATTCACTCTCTCCACTTTGCTGGTAGACAGTGGTCTATTTGAACTAGTAAACAAATGTTTACTCCCCAGCAATTTCGTAAGTGCTTTTAGAAATTTGCTCTTGAAACTTTGGTGCCGGTCAGAGGTTATTACGGCTGGTATGGTATGTCGGCAGACCCAGACTCAGAAGAAGGCCAAAGCAACAGATTCTGCCTGTTCATTCGGGATAGCTACCAACTCTACATAGCTAATAAACAATGCATTTGATATAACCGGTCTCAGGATCTACCAGACAGATCTACCAAGACTTACCACATCCATGTGGACATGATACCACAAAGGAGCTCCATCCGAGACTTTCGCCCCGTGGTTAATTGTTTGCTTTGGGTGCACTGAGCACACGTCTTTACATAGTCAGTGATGTCGGACCGCATCTTTGGCCAAGAATAACATCTTCTAATAGGCGCTAACAGTTTTACGGTCCCACAATGGGCTCCTAAGACATTGTCATGATATTGTTGGACAATATAGAGTCGGTATTCATGAGGCAGGCACAACTGTAATTGGAAAGTATGGTCTTCCTTCTATTGGGAAGGCAAGAAAAAAGTGTATGAACGACCATCATCACCTATCACAAAATTCAGATGATCTGCCAAAATACTCTTGGCTAGTCTGGTCTTTGCCGGCAAAGAGCCGTATCGGAGATATTTAATCATTGATTCAAAATCATTAGAGTTCTCTTGTTTAGCAGCCATTGACGTAATATCAGACATGAAATCAGTGTATAATTTCTCACCATCTACTAAGTTCAGACTCATTGATGGAGGAAGAGTGAGTGTTTCTTCATGAAGCCATGCACCTTTCTGAGCAGTTTCAGATAGGGTGTCCTGGCTTAGTGTCATTGTTCCATCAGTTTGCTCCACAATTCTTGACTCTGTCAATAGTATAGTGACCAGATCAGATCCATTGGAACCATGCCGAAAAACATCCACCATTTCAGCAATAGTGCTTTATTGATGCCCAGCAGTGCCATCACGCACCAGGTGCTCATCGTGAGGGGTTTCCAGCTCTCTTCAACATTCGTGGTTTTCTAAGGTCTCGTATTCTGTATGGACTACATCCTGTATAGGCTTCTCCGGAGCATGTTTGATTTCTATTTGTAGGCCTTGTAATTCTTAAGCCCATCTTAACAATTTTGGTGACAATGACCGTTTCAATGTTTGTGGATATCGAGTAGTCAAATTTTCAGTATTGACCATTAGCTTATTAACACCTTTTAAATGGCGGTGCAACAGTATAGACATCACCAGGGCAAAAGACTCTTTACATTTCATATCCTAGCCCTGTTAGGCTGGGATTAGTTTCATGGAAAAGAAAGCAATTGCCTCATCTTTTTGAGATAGGATTGATGAAGGCTATTGATAGAGGCATCAGTGTTCAATGTAAACTCACGGTCCAACTGTGAATAATACAATATGGCATGTTGGAGCAAGGCCTCTTTGATCCTGTCCATAGCCTCTTGACATTTTCGCGTCCACATAAAGTTTGGCCAAGTCTGATTAACATCTAGATAGGTAGATACATTCGGATTACTTTCTTTGCTCCTTTAGCCAACAAAGCACATTTTGTTTTAGTGTGGCCTCGATTTCCACAATGATGGGATGCCAGGTCCAAATTTGGAGATGGTGGTTGAGAACCCTCGACTATTCATTGGAACGACTTTTGTTTATCTCAGACTTTATCGGCCATTTCTCCAAATTCCGTAAAAAAAAACGTTTTCAGATCATCCATTGATGGTTGAAGACGAAACCAACAATTGGTCTCGTCGTCAACAGTCAAAGGAAACATTTCGGTCGTTTGCAATCCTTTTGATTCACAGTATTCTGCAGAGCGGTTCCACCAAGTATGGGGTTCCATTTCATCAGCAATGAACTTTTCGAGTTTGAATATATGATCGGCTTCTGGTTTTTTGACCACCAATGTGTTGGACAAGAGTTGCAAAGTATCATTGAGCTGTTTGGCAGCGTCGGCGTCCATTTTGAACACAACCTTCCTATCCACATCTAAATCTTCATCGTCCACTCTAGCGAATGATAAATGTAATTTCACTAATGTTTGCTCTCGAAACAGTCCAGCAAGCCTAGTTTCAGATGATCATTTTGAAGAATCATCCCAGTAGTAGTCATCACCAGACTCTTCTTTGGGACGATCACCATCTTCATTTGAAACACCCAGAACAGACTGACTAATTTCTGGATTACTCTCAGTCTCCAAGTCAGGATTTTCTTCAGGAATTTCAACATCCTAATCACCAAATCTAATTTTGGCCTGAATAAAACTTGTTTGGCCTTTTTGATAGCTTCAGAATTGACCACCAGTCCAAGACAATCAGACCTACACTGAGGACAATCCTTCGACTCCCATACTCTTGCTTTGGTATTCCGATACAAGGCCCTGCATGATTCGTTCCTTGGCCTCTTGTTTAGAAATTGGAGTACGGGTTGCTGAACCAGGACCCAGATACTGAATTTACTTCCGAGAGATGGACGCGATGGCTGGTCGCACTTCCTTTTCTTCAGAATCCGCAGAATCTGCTGTCCCTTCGTCAGTACGTATGGATCTGTCTGATTGGCCTTCCTCAGGGTCAAATCTTTGTTCCAGTCAGGTATTACTGGCCTGTCGGTGCTTCTGCCTCAGGTCGCAGTAAAACATCAACACTCCAGTTCAACCCTCCGGAACAGTTCATTCTTTCTTTTGAAGGTTTATTATTAGTGTCAACACAAAAGGATAACCTTTGTCATCTGCCATAGTGACTACCATAACTATAGGAAATAGTTTCTCTGGCATTATTACCTTACTACTACTACTCTACTACTGCTTATGACCGGGAGTTTCACACCCAAATCAGGGCTTGGGACTGACGGTCATTTGGTCAAAGAGCTCGCCAAGCAAGCTATTTCTGGGTTTGCAACCCTATTTGCATGTTTTGCTCTCTCGTTACTATTCAGTGGTGTAAATGATGATGAAGATGGCCATGAAGTCCTATAGTTCTGATCTTCCTCCTTTGATTGCAGAGGAGGAGGAGGTGAAGAACACTGTTGATGCCTTTTGGCACGTTTGGACAGTCTGTAAATAAGACATGTGGTTTGACTTAAAATGTAGTCACTTTATGCCAAAAGTTTTTATATCCAAGCTACGCTCAATGTTCCACAGCCATGGGCCGCCTTAGTAACTTTTATATAACTATTGAGTTTGTGTGGTTCTAGTAAGATTTCACGTACATTGTTCTCTGTGATGAGTCTTTATGGGACAACATTTTAGTGAAACAGCCAACCGCCCCCACTCAAGACGAGACGTCCATGGCGAGAACACCGAAGAAGATCGATGGCACAGAGCAAAGAAGCCCTCTCGGAAGATGATGAAGATGAGCAGGAGTCTCTGCCAAATATATGATCGCTATTTGGGCATATAAAGCTGTTGCTGCAGGAGGACCACTATGAAAGTAGGCTCAGTCTCTTTTGGGGCTAGCCCAGCAGATAATACATGTAGAGGAGTACGCTTGTCAGTAAGAGGGAGCCCCGACCTGGATGGAGCTTCCTTGCTTATAGCCATGGATGAAGATGAACAACGAAGATGTAGTTGACCAGAGGTTTTATTCCATTCTCACATCATCATATCATC
>JAUOBU010446535.1:0-11144 GCA_032360585.1 Nereis procera | reverse complement strand
ACACACACACACACACACACACACACACACACACACACACACACACACACACACACACACACACACACACACCAGCTAATGCAACCCTGTCATGCACCAACATAACATACTGTCACACCAACACATTGAGGTTGTATCTTTGAAGGAGCTTTACATTAACGCTTTGGGGATCGTTTTGTCGAGTGCACTAACACTGAATCAACAGCCATGCGTGAGTCCAACCCAATTTTTCAGGGGCTCATCAGATGCACTTTCTCATACTTGATGGAGATCCAATAAACTGTTTCCCTCTCTCAGGCAATGGTGCTGCCCCAACCCCTGGTATGTTGTTAGGTCAGTATTTGTGAATTAACTTGGACAAAACTCGATTGACATTCATTTGCAGATTTCTATATGGGTCTCAATGATATAGGTCAGGAGAATATATTCAAGTGGATTGCCTCAGGCAATGAAGTTTCTTGGACCAACTGGTTGAGCGGCCAACCCAGTATTTCCCTCGATGAAGACTGCATCTTGGTTCAGTATAGCACAGGGAAATGGCTTGACAGAAGATGTGGCGAAAAGCATGAAGCATTATGTGAGATGTCATCTTAAGGTATTCACATTTCCTGCAGGGGAATCTGTATGATTCAATAAGGATTTCAATTAAACAAAATGCATATACCAGATGTCATCCTAGGGCTTTCACATATCCTTCTGATTCTACATGATTCTACAAACATTCTGGTGAGACTTGATATCAATATGAGAAGGTCAATCTGAATGATTTCACATAGATTTCACAAATACTGTGGAGAGCCATACAATGTTATGTGGTATATGTCACCCTAAGATATCCACATGACTATAAGAACAATCAAAGGTACACTATTTCAGGGCAATATTTGGACATATTTTCGATATTTTCGATGTTTTTGAATATTTTTGATTATCCTGTCACGATTCAGCTTTCAATGACTCTCTCTCTCTCTCTCTCATTCTAACGGATCGCACATGGATTTCCCATGGATTCTTGCAGGATTTCACAGGAATTTCAAGGGAATTTCACAGAATTACACGGATTTCACACAGAATTATCCAAGAATCATATCATATGCTTTAATGACTTCATTTTATCTCAGTTCATACATGGTCTACGTGATAGTGGTTATCCCAGTTCTTTCCGCAAATAATTCGAGCAGATTTATGCCTCTCAAGACACAGACAATTCCCCTAAAAGGAGTGGTCTTGCAGACCATCCCATCCATGCAATCCTGATATGCACAAGATCTATTCTCTTCCTCAGAACGACCACCATTGCCCACAAATATTGCAATTTTCACTTAGGGAATTCGATTTCATATTCATCATTCCAGGGTTACTACATATTGAAATAGCACCCGGACTGTGCTACATACAGTATTGTCTTTGAGTCCTGACTTTCTTAAAATTTTCATAAATTCACATCTCGATTATCAGAGCTGGGCATTTAATGAGTTGGTTTGCTTGTACCCCACCTTCTACATCATCATGCAGGCTGACCTAATAACGTCATATCAGATCATCATCAATCTCTCGGATTGAAGGAGATAATGAGATAGCCACACTTCCCTCCTTCAGATGTATACCTCGGTGTATGTGCTGATCAAGAAGAACTGTATTATTCCATTATTACCAAAATTGAATACAGATATTGTGTCTAACTGCCTTTTCAATATTGAGAATGAGGTATTTGAAATAGTAGACATAATATTTTGCACAAGTTATTGTTCATATGTTCTACAAGAAAATGGGCCTACTTTAATTTGTTGGCCTTGATTGCATCTATGAAAATTTGACATGATTGATGTATTTTGTATCAGTGAATATCTATATGCATGTGATGTCTTATGTAATTTTGCACTCAGCATGAATGTGGAGGTCTCTGATTTGCTGAGGACTGAGAGAGGGGTACCACCCCTCATCTGGTGGTTATTGAAATAGCCATATTCACATGGATATGACACCCATTCTGATTTGAACTTGGATACTGTCTCTTCCACATCTCTCTCAGCCCTCATCTCTCAGTCATCATCTTCATAGCCATATTGTGTCCTGTGAGATATAAGGCACAATAAAAGCTTCATCACTTCAATTGTTTTCATGTTCTTTCTTCGGGAAATTCACCTGTATAAATGGTGTCATCTGGACCAGTATATGACAACATTGTTTCCATAACGAAAAGACTACCTTGCAATCTGTGTATTTTCTGCAATCCAAACAATCAGGTTTGCATGTGCCCCATTTGCCTAAAATTCCATGAGCAGGTGGTGGTTTGTCAATATAATCACCACAATGCAGTTCACCATGGCCCCAACCAGACAACGCCTCCAGCAGCTCCCCCACTGCCACCATTGTCACCATCACTTCCACAGCTCCTGCCACCATCACCGCCGCCAGCTGAGCCACACCCACTGCGGCCACTGCCCTGCACAGTAATAATGAGTGAGAGGATTGAAATGAAAAACTGTCTCAGTGAGAAGGAGGGTACATATTTCATGCCTCACCACCTTTGGCTGCCTTTTACTTTCTGAACATTAGCTGCGAAGAAGATTGGAATTTGAACCCTAAATCAAACTGGTCCTCAGACAATACCAAGCAAGAGCATTAAATAACGTTTCATTGTTGATCTACAAGAAACTTTGAAACAGACTGCCCTCGGACTTTGACATAGAATTCAAACCATCAACCGTAATGATGATCCACGGAGCAAGGTAAGCCATAAATTTTGTCTCTAAGTCTCCTCCAGTTATAGCCATGTTTTCCTCTTTTTAATGTTGATGTTCATGATCTGATATCTGATATATCAGTGATCATTTTATTAACCTTTCTCATTCGAATGAGGAGAGATTTGTTTAGTATTGCTCATTACAAGACGAATGTGCTGATTGACGTTTTTTATGGTTTTCAATGACGTTGTTTGGCATTGATTCATTAGGAATTAAGGGTTAACCGTTACAGACCAATAGTCAAATTGGCTCCTAGTGAACCAGGCCATCGGTTGATGCATGAGAGTGTGAGAAACTCTGGGAGTGACTATCATCAAGATTCACAATTGATCATATCATTCTTCATCATTGTCTCAATGATACATTTCACTGATACCATATACATATGTATAGTCGCATCCCTGTGTTGCAACTACCATATCGTTTAAATGATTATTCCCCATTTGAATATATGTGCCCAAGTCTCTGACTACTAGGGATGGTGAGTATCATGACACCAACATAGATACAGCTGATGCAGTTAACACATATGTTGAGTTTATTAGACAACAGCAACATAGACAACGAGAAGAGGAACATAGACAATATCTAGCAGAGCTGCAATGCCATTAATTCGAAAGAAGCCCCTTGACTTCTAGGTCATCTCAGGTGTCATTCCTAGTAGATGAAAATCACCTGGCTGACGATGCACCAGGCCCAGCACCCCAGCCTCCCTCTCGCCAACCACTGCATCCCCAAACACCAGCACCGCCCCAATATTGACGAACACCCCACCACCACCATCTCTACTCCAACCACCATGTTTTCAACCAGCCACGCCTACTTTAGATACCTCACCAACATGACAGAACCAAAGAATAATGGCTGCAGGCGCTAGAAATTTAGATTTGTTGGGTCGAATCAAATCTGAAGTGAATTATGCGATCTTTGTGGCACAAATCAAGGAATATGCCGGGAGTCAAAAATACCCCAGAATGGTTAGAACAGGTAAAAAGTTACAAGGCTGTCATGGGTGGCACTTGTCTCACAGGGCTGAAATCAGCCCTTTTTTCTTGTGAGCCTTAAGTGGCCTAGTGGATAAGAAGATATGTCAGCAAAGGTGACGATATAGGATGGGATGAATTTGTGAAAGAGCTTTTAGCAAGGTTTGTGCCTCATGATAATGAATCAGCAGTGATAGATCAGATGATGGGTCTTAGTCGAAGAGCAAATGAAAGTCCAAGCATTTTTGCAGATAGGATTCCAGAAAAGGCTACAAAAGCTGTAGGAGCTCAAAAAGTCAAAGACGATTTTGTTCAGCTTTTGCTTATTAGGGCATTTATGAAAGGGTTGAAGGATGATAAAATTTTTACCGATCTCTGTGAGACTCAGCCCGATACTTTGGAAAAAGCTGTAGGAGATGCTATGAATAAATCAGGTCTCCATGACAGGATAGATAGAGCTCGAGGTTAGGCTAGAGACAAAGAAGACATGGATGTAAGTGCCATCATAACAAATCTAGGACTGACAGAGGAAGACATCTCTGACGCAGAAATGACCCCTACCAATACAGCCACCAACAGCCAAACAAAAACTAAAACTGAAACAGAATTCAATGTGGTCGACTCAGATGAAGACGACGATGGCGACGTTTGCCAAATTCATACAGGAGGAAACTTCTCTGATGGTTACTTCAGAGGAAGCCCTTAAAGTAGAGGCAGAGGTAGAGGAAGTAAAGGCTATGGTTTCTTTCAACCCCAACTTCTCTACTCATATCGTGGATATAAGAATCAAAGTGGACAATTCCAGTCCTCATTTTCGACTCAGGGACTCCCACCTCCCATCAGGCAAACAGTAAGAGCAGCTCATAAGCCGGGAATGAAAGGACCATCAAAATCGTCAGATAGTAATTATGGTCACAAGTATATGAATACAAAGTCAGAGACCAGTCCCAAAGACTGCTCCAGGAATTGATTCTCATGTTTTATTCGGAAATACAAGTCAAAATTCTTCTGCCTCCCAATCCCAAAAGACCAAAACCCAGAAACAACTACCCCAAGTGAGATATACAGAGGATGGAAAGCCAATTTGTGCTAATTATGGAGAGACAGGTTATTTTCATAGAAATTGCCTAAAAAAAACCAGACAAATAGGCGCTCCTTGGAGAGGCCAAGAACCCAGCGCAGATCAAACTCCAGCCTCTCATTATCAGATTCCGGAGCAGAGGTCTAATTGATTAGAAAAGATATTCTTGATCATAAACCCAGATCTCTCTATAGACAAGCACCAAACCCCACTTATAATTTAAAATCAGCATCATGAGACATGATTCCCAGCTCAAGTATATACACAGTCAAGGTTATGGTCAGAAAACCTGATAACATGCAAGATTTCCACTCGGTGACAAACTTGAAGTCAAATTTCTTATTGGATGCTGATTTTCTTAGAACCGAGGAAGCCATATTAGACTGCAAGAATAATTGTCTGACACTGCGTGACCAAATAATTCCCCTCATCGATGCAGATGACATAGGGCAGAGATGTAAACTGATGTATAAAGTCATCATCCCTCCTCAAACCGCAGTGTCCGCATGCATTAGGTTTAGTGAATATGCCCCTACCCTTCAAGAAGACCAAATAGATAAAGTATCCGCCATCATGACTGGAATATTAGAACAAAAACCAGGTTTGAACATTTCAAATGGCATATAAGGAGACCATCGGATTCTACTCTGCCAGTAGTTTTTGTCAATGCTACATCGAAGACACATCATTTAGCAAGATGAGCTGTCATTACGAAAGTTTGTGCCGTTGATATGTGAGAAATTCTCCCCATACATCTGCAAGGCGCGCTGCAAGCTGAGATCAGTTCTATAAAAGGTGATGCATCGACATGTGCTGAAACCACAACAGAGGCACCCGCTGCCACTCCACCAACCCGCAGCCCAAACTCGGAATCAACACCAGTAAGCCTTCATTGCACCAACCTAAAAAAGTCATGCAATAATTCTTCGAATAATTCAGATAATGCATCTGACAAACCTCTTCTTAAATGGCGAGGCCTGCAGATTCATCAGTTGGAGACGATGAAGACCAACCCATAATTGTCCTCACTGACTTTGGTCGACTGCAACCTGGAGACCATAAGCTACCGGATATCTGGACACAGTTGAAGGGTGACGCATGTCCCTGAAATATCTAAGACCGATACATCATATTAGATAATATCTTATATATAGTTGACTACAAAGACAGATTACGACATGTGATCCCTGATGCATTGAGTGATGACATAGTGGCTCATGCAAATGACGGTTTTGCAGGTGCTCATCTTGGAGTTAGAAAGATGTATAAACATCTTCAGAAATGGTATTTTTGGTCAGGAATGTCTAGAAATGTTCTAGCAAAAGCAAATGATTAGGTACCTTATGATAATACCAATATGACTGCTGTAGACCCTCCCCTTCAGGAGAACACCATTCAGAAGACTCCCTTTTCATACTGTGAGCATAGATTTATACAGTCCACTTCCAATGACAGATCAGTTAAACTTATATGTAGTAACAGCCATAGACCAACAAACAAGATTGGTAGAATATCACGCAATTCCAATCAGAAACAACGAACACATTGTTCGATTCATACTAGAAGAAATAGTAGCCAGGCACTCTGTCCCTAGAGTGATGATGTCCAATAATGGTACAGAATTTGTGAGCGATATCATTCATGAACTAACACACCATCTAAAGATGGCACATATCGGAGTAGCAGCATATGCCCGACAAGCAAATGGAAAATATAGAGAATTCATAAATATCTCACCGTTTATCTCAGAAAGTTACCACCACGTGGGGAGGCCCAGTGGGATACATATCTGGCATCATTCATCTATGCATACAGATGTATAGATCACGCATCAGCGGGAAACTCCCCATTCTATTTGTTATATGGGAGAGACCCTTTTATGCCCGCAGACATATTATTACGACCATGTCCAAAATACATTGGTGATAACGAAGCTAGGAATTCATTGAATGTTGAGCATTGTGCTTGGCGAAATGCTAGAGACAATCTCAAGAAACAAGCTGCACAAAATCGTGAGTATCAGGATGAGGAAGCTACGTTTGACAATTTGAAAGAAGGAGACCCTGTTCATGTTGCAAATCATGCGAGGCAGAACACACTTGATCCTCCATGGCCACCTCATTATCGCATAGTGAAAAAGCTAGGTCCTCACAAATTTCTAGTTAGAGACCAATTGTCAGGTAAGACCACTAGATTCAATGCTAGAAGTCTCAGAAAGGCCACAGACTCTCCTCATTGGGGAATCAATAGATAAATAGAATGTTTGCATGGCAGACAGACACAATATGTGGTAAGAGACCCTAAAGACCATGATGATACGTCGTTGCCACCATGAACACTGCCACTTCCACCCCCACTCCTACCCCAGCCGCATCCCAACATCCAGCTCCCACTTATCAGGATTTAAGTAGGAAATTAACCAAAAAAATGGTTGTCAAGGTCACATCTTGTCTTGATGAAGACACATGTCTCATTCATCAGCATGAAAAACCAAAACCAGCAGAAAAAACAGAACTGAAACCCAACACTCCCAACTAACAAAATAAGACACCCATTACTGTCACATCTGGTCTCACTGATGTGACAAGTACCATTCATAAAGTAGACAGATCGAAACTACTCAAAGAGACAAAATTGATACCCCCGCCTCTGGAACAAAAAGTAGTTCTATTACCTACCTTCACAGACATGAAACCATCAAGAAGATCTCCTTGTACAAAAATCAATTAGAGCCTCACATTATTTAACAATTCAACTTCATGTGGTTGCAGGATGATATGCACACTGGTGGTCACAATTTTGTTCATCTTGGCTGCCGCCGCCTCTGCCAATAATTCTGCCGCTGTCCCAATAGTATAATTTAGGCCTTTACATAAGTTTATCCATCCCAGAACAAATAGATCATAGGTTTCTCCATAGAATTACAACCATATACTGACGTACTGAATCGACTTGAAACTCAGGTTGCAGAAATAACAAATCTGGCCAAACAGATGACCACACGCTATTGTAATGAATTTCAAAAAGACATACGGCAATCCTGTTTCAAGGTATACAAGCACTCGAGTCAAGGCATGGTTCCTGCCTGCAATTCATTGGCTACAGAAGTGAATATCTTGCGTGATAAACTCCATCAATATGAATTATTATTCACTTTGCAAAAGAGACCCAAACGTGCCGCACTCCCCATTCAATGACCGGTCCTACGCCAGCTGATCAACATGCCTGAGTGAGCGCTCCCACTATTTTCACCTTTATAGGGGGCTGGAATATGTATCATGCTTGAAAGTATATCGAGCTGGATTATAGATGCACCATGAAACAGCTTGGCTGATTGCAGCAGTAATATCGGATACAGATCAACTGAAAACTGAACTTTGTGAGTGACCTTTCTCGGACTTCATGACAACGCCGAGTGTAAATAAACAGAACCGAGACCAGTTATCCCCGAATATCAGTCCCGTGTCTAGACCTGAGAAACTTATCAAGTCCAGCCTTGATATAAACCTCTTCTGCCCAGACTTTAATAGTAAGCCTAGCGCTTACTGTGAGCTGGAGTCAAATCTTTCACAGAGAAATTCATGATTGCGCTGCAAGACGATAAGGTGCGTGTTATCCTAGCTAGCATTCTTCACAGCCAACTTGATAGTCAAGAAGCTTGTATCATGAAACTTGTAGGTACTGTTGCCCAGCAAATTGAGGAAATTGAGACCCTGGAAGCGAAGCTTGCGTCATTCGACGTTGAGCCCCTGACTCAAAGTCCTGTACCCATAGATTCCCCGCAAGAGCCAAATGACAGAGATTTTAATCTAGTTGTTTGGTGAATTGCTGAGGGACAGAATGATACAACAATCACAACGCAACTGGTCAACCAAAAGCTAGATGTGCTGCTGGTCCCATCGCAAATTGTCAGCACCCAGCGACTGGGTAGGGAGAACGCAAACAACAACGTCCTCTGCTCATTGAATTGCGTAGAGATCAGAACACAGATCTATTCAGCCCGCATGGAACTCCGAAACCTTGTGGTGGCATATGTATTTATTCATGAGGATATGCCTAGGAAAGTTTCAAAACTAACTCACGAGGCTAGGCATCGTGTCCAGGCCAAGCTACTGTATAGAACTTGGACTGCAAACTACAAGGTTAACATTCAGAAAACTCCAGATAACGAGCCCAAGGAGATATCGTCAGTGGACCAGTTACCGCCGATAGAATAATTGGCACGTCGTGGACTCATACCCCTATTCCTGATATATAATTGACTCTAACTTCAAATCTATTCCTGTATGGTTTCTACCAATCAATTGGAAATGTTTATTGGTACTTTTCACATTTTAACAAATGGTGCTATTTTTCGGGCATTACGTCTTGATTGTAACACCATCTCCAACAGGACGTGATGCAATACAAATGGATCATAACAGCCAATCAGAGTGCAGGACAGGAATGACAAGACTATTATCCAATCACAGTGCAATTTACATACTATGTTTGGAATCCTTCCACTATTGTGTCAATTGTATTAGACATTGGGGGGTAGAGATGTCTCTCCAGGTTGTCTTTTTGACATATCCCGGTGATATGGGGCAACTACTACATCAGCTTCTTATGTGATCCACTTCTGCGACGTGGGTGTGTCTGAATTATGGTTGCAACCACTCGTGTTGACAACAGGTATTACATATAATAACACACATGATGAGAAACCAATACTTTCTTTTAGCAAATCGAATCCAGCATGGAGCTCAAGACTTTTTTCCAGACTTGCCCTCTCACCTTATTCAAATATGGAACGAATGTGCGGTCCTTTACGACATTCGTTAATACTGGAGTTTTCTTCGAATCTATCAAAAGTCAAATGACCCACAGACACGCTAGGTGAGAAAACACTTGAAATACGGATTTGAGGGCTTGTGCGGGCATGTTGAATATGGCATTGGATGATATCTTGTGCTTTCTGAATTTTCAGGGTCTTTATTTTCCCAGAGTGTTGAATCTCAAAATGTGGATCCTGATGGTTCTGCCATGAATGGAGTGAGAGCTTGAAGCTATGTGTCTGAAAAGATTGTTAAGTGGTCTTGATTTGTATTGCTTCAGTAATGAATTTTTTTACACAATGTAAGAGTGTACAACATTTCAGAGAAATTTTCCCGGACTGGAGAGAGTTGGTAAGATTTGTCCACAACACTCTTCATGCAATGATATAAATTATAGCATGATCAGTGGTAGGTAAATTGAAGTTTCCACTTCGTGTATTTATTAGTAACATTTTAACTGATGCAAGAACAAACATATACGTCTACAAAAGAGTGTCATGAAACGTAAACTTCAAGGAAGATTTAACAACTCGAACCCCTCCCAAAAAGACTGGTTACTTGTTATATTTCTCATGTGTAATTCCACAATGACAACTATACTATGTAATTGTGTATATGCTAAAGAATATAAAAAATACACTACTTTTCTGATTGCATATTACTATTATCCTCCTTTATCTGGCCATAATCTGAATATAGAAACACAGAAATCACCTATCACCACTCTTGTTTCCATCAATATGACAAAATCAAATACATGGACAGCTCCTGAAATTGAATCGGAATTCCTATTTCACTCCACTGTAAGTCTGTCGATAAGCAAACATACACTATGGGATATCCCATTGAGTCTTACCACGTCATTTATAAAGATTTTCGTAGGACATGATATACTCAGAGATAGTGACATAAGCCTGAACCCTGGTCCACCAAAGTTGCCACAGTTAGTGATATACTTTTACAACATGGGATGAAAATAGCTCATCTAAATGTGCGGAGTTTGGTAGCAAATATTGATGATGGGAAACTATTACTAAGGGATTCTGACCTGGATTTCCTAACCCTATCTTAAACTTTGATCAAAATATACCTGATTCAGAACTGAGTATATCTGGATATTGTTTTTTCCGAGATGACAGAAATTATGATGGTAATACGAGTCATTGGGGTGGAGTGGGGATGTATGTTGAGGATAAATTACGTGTGAATGTGGTCTTGGACAAATGTATAAGTTGTACTGATCTTGAGGTACGATGGGTTCTACTAAAGTTACCAGCGACTAGAAAGATATATTTTGCTTCCATTTATCGACCCCCAGCTGGCAATGTAAAACATGCTATTGATTCACTCAGAGAAAGTCTCACCTGGTATAATGAAAGCATTGAGGTACATATCTGTGGTGATATGAATATTGATTGGAACAAGTCCTGTGAACCTTGTATGCCGCCGCCGTCACCGTCATCCTCGTCCTCGTCCTTGTCCTCGTCCTTGTCCTTGTCTTTGACGTCCCCATCTT
>JAUOBU010445424.1:0-11148 GCA_032360585.1 Nereis procera | reverse complement strand
ATACATACATACATACATACATACATACATACATACATACATACATACATACATACATACATACATTCTTTTACTTAGTAATCAAGTCAGAGACAAATATTTCAACCAATTGCAAGGGCATCGGAAACATGAGATATGTTTGCACTTCACAAGTGTAGGTCGGCTTTAATGGGGTTCGAAATCCCAACCTCTGGGTGAAGCACCTTTTGCCAGCAGTGGCAGTGTAAAGGCGTCTAGCCCCTACCCCATGGAGACAAAAAACAAACACTCAAAAAGCAGTTATGAGGCTGCTGCAATCTTCAGTAAAATCCAAAATTATATCATCTAAGCTCTTTTGGGCGCCTACATATGATAGCTCTCGACGTATGAAAGTTTCAGGTCCAAGGGCATCTGATTGTGCACCCCAAGTACTATACTACAGCCAAACCCATAGGACCATATACCCTCTTGGGTCATTAGCACTACCTCAGAAGTGTCCAACATCCATGGAATACAAGCAGCATGTCAGTCGGTTAGTTTGAGCAATGAACATTTTCCACTAGGAGCATAAGCATTAGTCACATTGGTCCATCCTCTAGTAGTATGACATGGAAAATTGTATTCCACACTGTTGTCCATTAACTTATTCTATAGAGTGAGGAATATATTCAGACTCTCGTCCCTCTTATTGCATGTAGTAACACTAAGATTTCTAGTAACAGGCTAACACACATGACAATCTGATGACACTGAAAATTGACTAGCTATGAGTAAAGACACAGCGAGGTAAGGTTTGTGTGGTATTCTCTTTTTTTTGTTACCTTTTCTTCACTTTGACATATTTGAGTCAGATTATACGCTATGAGCAATGCATTTAAAAGTAGAACGTCATTCTGATATATCCTAGTAGCTCAACTGTTAGTGGCAAAAGTTGACCAAAACACTTGCATATTATATATTTTGATGAAACTAGTGACAAATACTGACGTATTCTCTTTATGACTATCTCGAAGTAATTTGAAGGTCAGTTTCTTAAAAATATCTGTTTGGCTTGGCTAATTTGATCATTGCAGGCAGTTCCACTCAAAACAGAGATGAACCAAAAGATGCTCGAAATCAAACTTGAATCATGGACTTCATGAATATCATACGGCAAGCTCCAGTTCCGAAATAAAATAATTGATCAATCATATAGAGATAATATTGTCATTCAAATGCACTGAATATTTTTTCTCATTCTGCGCCTCATGATATTCTTGTGAAACTTAGTATGGAAGTCATAACTTCTTTGAAACAATTTTGAAAGTTTACAAAGAACGGCCTGCGATAGTGGAAAAAATGAAATTTTCTGCCCATTATGGTCTATATTTGGTTACATGAATTTGAACTACTTCTGACAGTATTTGTCAAATGCTATTAATTGCTTGAAGGAGGGCATCAGCACTTTTACTACTTCAATAATTTCCATCCATGTGGATATTCTGTCAATTCACAGCTCATACCAGAGAGCTGGGAAATGATGTAATTGCAACATGGCCAAGTTTTTTGCTGCCGAATCCCCAGGAATTTTGATTGCAACTTTTCAGCGTCGAATCCTGTAGCATCTGGTATCCCAGCCAGCATCTCGCCTTCCCACATCCATCTTCCGCCTTCACAACCTGCAACAGAGAACAAATAGATGAATAACCCTTTCTCTACTAAAATCCCCAAATCACCCTAGGATATTGTGCCTTTCAAGTCCAATTGGGTGGCTTCTAATGGTCCGATTCGAGTGAAATGATACCAAAATATGGTAGAGAATATGATTTCGCCAAGTGGCTATTTCATCAATTCCCAGCTCACTAACGTGAACTGTGAATTGATAGAATAGCCACATGGATGGAAATTGATCCAGGGAGAGGGTTGATGAAGATGGATAACACTTGCCTCAAGACTTTTCGTCCTCCAGCGGTATATCTCGCCCTCCAGCTTCTTATCCTCAGGAATGTCATTTCGGCATCTCGTCCTCAGGCATGTCATTTCAGGCATCTCGTCCTCCGGCATGTCATTTTAGGCATCTCGTCCTCAGGCATGTCATTTCGGCACCTCGTCCTCAGGCATGTCATTTCGGCACCTCGTCCTCAGGCATGTCATTTCAGGCATCTCGTCCTCAGGCATGTCATTTCAGGCATCTCGTCCTCAGGCATGTCATTCCGGCATCTCGTCCTCCAGCATCTCGCTCTCAGGCTTCTCGTCCTACATCCTCGAGCATGTCGTCCTCCACTCCTGATGAGCCCCTGCTGAAGCTGAAACATTTAGGAGCATCATCAGTCACCAATGCAAAAATGCAAAAAGAAAAATTGCTTTTTATATCAACTATCGAAGTGAGAACAATGCACGTTTCATTGACCCTTTCACTACTATAAACTCAATCAACCTTGGATATTATGTCCTCTAAGTCAGACTGAAAGGCTTCTATTGGTCGGATTTGAATGAAATTGGTCGGATTTGAATGAAATGTAAAGCTAAGTGTTGTAGGGAATAGGATCCGGTCATATGACCATTGCATCAATTCACAGCCCACTAGCCTGAGCTGTGAATTGATGAAATAGTCACATGAGCTGATGCCTCAAAGACAGGTTTGTATTTTGGATGGATGCCCAGATGGTCGCAATACTGTTGGAACTTACCTCGTGTGTGATGTGAGGTGCCCCCGGAAACCGAATCCGCGTTTCCCAGCCAACCGACCATATCTGCAACACAAGGCACCATTATATATTACCAACGATGAATGCCATCGTCTCGAGTGCACGGTCCCCTTCTCAATCAATGCTGGAGGAGAGCATGAATAGAACAGAGGGAAATAGCGAGGAAGGGAGCGAGAGAGAAGAGAAAGAGGGAGAGAAGGAGGGAGGGATTGATTGACAGATTGAGATGATGTGACAGAGAGAGAGTGAAACAGATTAGGAGATAGAGGGTAGGCAAAAACCCAGAGGAGAGCAAGCAGGAGGAATGGAGAGGCAGAAAAAGCAAGAAGGAGGTTGGAGAGAGAGGGAGGAAGGGAGAGGAGGAAAAGGGACAGACGTAAAGGAGAGAGAGGGGAGAGAATGGGAAGAGGTTGAGTAAGGGAGGAGAGACCAAAATAAGTAGAGAAGAGTAGGGGAGACAGTGTTGCCTAGAGAAAAGCAGAGGATGGGGAGGATAGAGAGAGGGGGTGAGAAGGGGAGAGAAAAGAGACAGGGGGGAGAGAGTAGGAAGGTCGGGAAAGAGAGAAGGGGCAGGAGTTGAAAAAGGAGCAGGAGTGGGAAAAGGAGCAGAAGCAGGAGGAGGAGATGAGCAGGAAGCAAGAATTTCGATCTTACTTGTGCCAGATATATGTTTCATACCTTGGTTGCTGGTCAGTTTCTGTAACAGAAGCAGAAAAGAATGTTTAGTTTCATGACAACAATGTTATCTATCTGTCCAACACAAGTTACGGACTATCTATCGAGATGTTTATCAGAAATATGTTTGTTACTGCATGTACTGGTACATAATAAATTATGGGATTGCTGGAAATGGGTTCATGCTAAATCTAAACTAAATTCTTTCATGTGAGCATTTACCGCATGATACAATTCTAAATAAAATAAATGACTAGACCAGGTCAATATGATGCAGTGTCCTGGAGAATTCTACTAGTGATGTTATCAGTTTTGATGGCTGATATTCAGTTTTGACGTCACCACATTCTTCTCATGTCAGACTATACAGATGTGTCACATGACATATGTTACATACCTCAGGGTGCTAATCGAGATGCTTCGCACCATCCTGACTTCATCGCATCTCATCCTCCAGCATCCGTTCTCTCTGCCCATCCTCCTGCAACAGAAAGCAAAACATGATTAGTCAACACGAAAACAATATAAAAATCGAAAATAACACTTGCCTTCAGAAACCTTGTTCTTGAGCGTCGCATCTCATCCTCCAGCATCTTGTCTTCTGGCTTCTTGTCTTCCAGCGTCTTGTCCTCGAGGGTCTGGTCCTAGTGAGCAGAAAACAGGAGTGAGATAGATCAAGCAAGCGAGTGGGTGCGTGTGTGAGACTGAATGAGTGAGGGAGTGGGTGAGTGATTGGGTGGGTGAGGGAGAAGAAGAAACAGTGAGGGATAGAAACAGAAGAGAGAAGGATGGCGAGAAATAGAATGATGGCAGAGGAGAGAGGGTGAGAGGGTGGGAGAAGAGAGTGGAGAGAGGAGGAGGAAGGGAGGGTGGGAGAGAAGGAGAAAAGAAGAGGAAGAGAGAGCTGAGAGCGGGGGGGGGGAGGAGGGAGAGATGAGAAGCAGAAAGTAGAGGAGACCGAAAAGAGAAGGGAGCGTGTGAGACATAGGGTTAGAGAGAGGTGGAACGGATGGAGAGAGGGGAACGGAGGTGAGAGGGAAAGAAGGAAGGTGGGTGGGAGGATGAGAGTAGGAAGGATGAGTGAGAGAAAGAGGAGGAGGAGGGGGAGGAGGAAGGGGAGGAGGAGGGGAGGAGAGGGAGGAGGAGGAGGATGGAAAAGCGAGCATAGGAGAAGAAAAGAAAGTAAGTTAAGACACACATTACACTCTGGACGTGTCTGTAACAAAGCTCGGAGTTAACTGATGTAAATAGCAGTTCTAATTCTCACGCAGGTGTCTCCGGTGCATGGACTACGGTAAACATAAAACCGTCATTCATTCAGCGAAGAGCCATAAAGAAAAAGAATGTGATTGTCAGAATAGGCAACTTGCTAGATTGAAAGTAGCATATTCTGCTGGTTGAGGTCCATCTAGACTGGAGTGATTACAGGTGATAATTCACGGCTGAAAATCACTGCAACTGAGATGAATGATAACATATCCGACAATGAGTGAAGGATATTGCTGTGTCTCGTCATCAACATAGAAGCTAACGACAGGAAAATGCCGTTGTCATAGTCACCAATGTCAACTTAGGCTGCCGCCAACAGAATCCAATCTAGGACATCGTTCACCGAAACCGACATGACGACTCAAGCAATACAAACTCACACAATTGCGCACAGCATCCTTCAGACTATTGAGGCCAATCTTGTTTTGCTGGACTGGGTACCGGGCTCGGGATGCTTGTGAAATGAATATGACAAAGGATACGGGTTAGCAAGCGTTGGCCTGTGTGACCAATGCCACTGACAGACAAAAAGGTGATATCGGTCAGACGACCGTATAAGATCATTGATGGCATGGAAACATCTGTTAGCCCTTTGCGCACTATAGTCTCCAAATCATCCGTGAATATTGTGTCTTTCAAGTCCACTTAGATTGCCTCTACGGTCCGATTAGAATGAAACATCAATCCTTTATTGTGATTGGGAATAAGATCTGACCGTGTGGTCATTTCGCCAATGCACAGCTCACTAGCGTGAGAGGTCATTTAATGAAAGAGCCTCCTGAATTGAAAGTGCTACAATAGTGGAAGAGTTAGGGGCTGATATGCCAATTAGGCTTATATGGAAGCGCTGTAGATTTAAAGATACTACCGATATAAACTCCTGACTGGTCAAGCGTATATATGAGTAGTATCCATATGTTGGCAGCGCTTCCATATCAGCCTACTTGCGATATAAGACCTAACAGACATCCCACAAAAGTCCGTTGTTTACTCCGAGTTGATCTTCGAAGCCCTTCATTACCGGATATTGATGGACTGATCGTAATTACCGGAGTGGCCACGAGACTTTGCCCACCGGAAATGGGTCAGCCTCTGCTGATATTGAACCAGGATAGACACCTTGTCTTCGTTTGAAGATGAAAGAAGGACAAGCGAGGCTCATCAATGATCAGGAAATGTGCAGATGCACCTGCCCGCAATCTGACCACTGTGCCGAGAGGGCTAACAATCTGCTCGCTATCATCGATAAAAGACCTGGAGCTTGCTTCAATATTCAACCCTGTAATCCCCATACCCACCAAGTTCGGAAATCCGGAAAATATTCAGAGGATATTATGATCTTTGTCTCCACGAGCTGAGAGTTTTGATCGTGATAGAGTGGTTTGTTGAGGGAAAGTTTAGGAGTGGTCTTTCATCTCCTCTTCCAAATAGATGCTAATCTATATATAAATAGGAGATACCTACCATTAGTGGAACATTCCACTGATTGCTTACAATACCTTCCAGTTGTTCAGATATTTGGTGTAGCCCATGTCAAATACAGAAAATAAAGCATCAAGCACTCATCATCACTACTACGTAATAAAGGCTAGTGAATTGATGTAGATAAGTGAAGTGCTACGGAGGTGCGCAACTTTCCTATTTTTTGCACAGCCAAGACAAGATGATAGAAATAGCCGAATAATGTTAGATTGCACGTTGTTCATCCGATGGCCCAGTGGTGCTGGTCGCCAGAAGAGTGTTGATATAATCCAAGTGTGGCGGTGACCTCTCCAGGATGGAAACATTGATATCAGCAAGTACCAGAGATATCAATATCACCACATGTACATATGGGTCATAATATGAGTACTACATACACAGGGGCTGGTAACATAGAATTGGTTGGTTGGTTGGTAGTTGTTTTGCGTCTCATCAGCACACATAGGCTATATTGAGATGCCCATGCAATGGGTATGGGTGTTGGGGACCTTGAGACCTTGCACCTTCTGGATCCCCATAGAAGGCTTATCAGATATGAAATTCACAGACACAAATGTCATTTCAGACATTGGTAACATAGAATACACTGGGACCTCTAATCGAATTCCGAATGTGTTGCTACGCATTGCTTTCGTCATATCTATACGAATGTGCTGAATGATATATCAGTCAAATTATCAGCACATCTAGACTAACGCACTGACGGAATAACTCAGTAGCCAGAGTACCGGTTAAATTCATTGCGATATTGATTTATCATTGATATGGTTATTCCAACCATATAAAGTTCACGTTAGTGAGCTGGGAATTTGGGAAACTTCACATAGCCAGATTTGATCTTCCTATTTTGTGAGATTTCTGCTCAAATTATGACATCGGGCGCGCACTGATACAACTCGAAACGCATTTCCAATGTCCCCCTCGTAGGAGCATAAGCATCAACCCTTTCAGTGCGACAATCCCGAAATCACCCTTGGATATTGTATCTTTCAAGACCAATTGGGAGGCTTGTTATGGTCCGATATGAGTGGAACGAGAACCAAAATGTGGTAGGGAATATGATCTGGCCATGTGGCCTTTCGCAGCTCTCGCTGGTGAGCTGTGAATTGATGAAAAGGCCACATGAATGGAAATCGATCCAGTCGTGGAAGGGTTAATAAGGGACTTGACTATGCCACAATGCGGAATTCATCGATGACTGCGACGGATCTCTGTTCACAAATAGGATATATCGACTTGCACAAATAATGATTGTGATATTCCGCGCAATGATATAGCAGAGGCTGTTGTCATATCGATATTTTGGGCGTACCCCTCAGGGGAAACCGTCGCTACTGACGGATCTTTGCCACCCGCTATTTCGTCTTCTCCCACCACTAGAACCTCCAAATGACCTTGGATACTGTGCCTT
This sequence comes from Nereis procera, assembly GCA_032360585.1. Classification (NCBI taxonomy): domain Eukaryota; kingdom Metazoa; phylum Annelida; class Polychaeta; order Phyllodocida; family Nereididae; genus Nereis; species Nereis procera. The sequence continues at coordinate 3,645 of JAUOBU010445424.1, read as the reverse complement.
TCAGGCCCGGCTGGAGGGCTTCTAATGGTCAATTCGAATGAAACAAAACCAGAGTGTAGTAAGAGATAATATCTGGTCATGTGGCTCCGCTCCATGGCTTGAGCTGTGAATTGACGAAAAAGCAACATCGATGGAAATTGATGAAGTAGTGAAATGGCTGACTCTACATATGATATGAGAGTAACTTCCAAAAATTCCGAATGGGCAACGAGGTCAGCTAGTGTACAGCTAAAAAAGAATGACGACTGCATGACCCCAGTTATGATAACATACCAGCAAATATAAGACGTTGATAGGACATCCCCACGACGTCAGTGACGTCGTGGGGACGTCTTATGGATGTCTTGTGTTTGCTAGAAAGAATTTCTACGGTCCCACGTCCAGGAGGCAAGCAGAGCCAAGTGACAAAGGTGCTCAGAGACCTAAGTTATACCGACAGATCATTGCATCTGTGTTTAATTGTAGTTCTAGCACAACGAACACATCTGGTCCCGAATCAAATAATTTTGTTTCCTTGCGATGTACTATTAAACCGTGGTGGAACTTCGGTCCCGAACATGTTCATGGAATACCGGGCTATCGCCGTCGAAAAGGGTGGAATGAAAACACACTCATAGCAGAAAGTGTGAAATATAATACCAAGTTAGCAACGCGGACATTTATTCATGTAACATCCCTTCTTACACTCTCTTCTTTCGCCATTTTCAAATCCGCTGTGGAATTGTTCAGAAAAGTCAGTCCTATCAATTTAAATCGTACGTTCTTTTACTTCACCGCAAGTGTATGTAAAGCGTCTATAGGATTCAACTGAAGTCTGGCAACATTAGTTTATGAGATGCCTGAGAAGGATCCGGACCGGAGCGGTCCTTGAGATGCGGTCCTGGCACTGAGCAGCAGTTTGCGGAATGTGGCACTCTCTTTGGCTGCCGTGATAAACTCATCTCGACTGATCTTGCCGTCGTTGTTTGTATCTGTGCGTTTCATCATATATTCCGCCATCTCCGTGGCTTTCTCATCATCATAATAAGAGCTCAACCGATAGAGGTCCTGCAACAATCATGAGAATCAGAATCAAAATCAGAAGCACCACCGCCTCCTCCACCACCAACACCACCAACAACAACAACAACACCAGAACCACCACCACCACCACAAACACCACCACCACAACCACCACCACCACCAACCCCACCGTCACCGTCGTCGTCGTCACCGTCGTCGTCGTCGTCGTCGTCGTCGTCGTCGTCGTCGTCGTCGTCGTCGTCGTCGTCGTCGTCGTCGTCGTCGTCGTTGTCATATTTATGATCATCTTCATAATTTATTCAAGTCGTCGACGAAGACAGGAATTATTCAGTAGCTTCTGGAAGTACTTCTGGAAGCACCAACTTGCATATTCATGACGACGCTTCTTCCATGACAGGCTGACCCATAGTACCATCAATCGCTCAGCAACATATTCCATCTAATTGATTCGGCGATGTTTTCCCATAAATCATTATCATAATCTTCGCTAATCCTGATACTTCATGTGGGATGATGACATTGATGAGTGGGATGATGAAGATTTATTCTATAGTCGTAAAGTCGATCAAGTGGAATCCTGCTGAGTAAGGAGGTCGTCCGGTGCCAGAAATTCATGCTCATGTCTTCAATAAACAGCATACATTCATCTCCTCCATACTGAATGCCCTCAGATCGCGTTAGCATATTTCCCGCTGAAGATATATCACCTTGGTAAAGTACAAGCTAGACGGAGAATTAACCCTCTCACTACTCGATCAATTTCCATCCATGTGGCTATTCCATCAATTCACAGCTCACACCGGTGAGCTGTGAATTGATGTAATAGCCACCTGGCCGCCTAACATTCCCTACTACCCATTATTCAACACTGCTAGATACCAGATGGTTTCGTTTCTCTATTTTCTCCAGTTGGCATGAAGTTTTCACACCCATATCACATATCAAGGAAGCTGTGGATACAGTTATGTTCACCCTATCCCTCTTTCATCAATTTCCATCGGTGTGGCTATTTCATCAATTCCCAGCTCACGCTATTAGGCTGAGAATTGATGAAATAGCTACTTGGCCAGATCGTTGGACCTAACGCAGTTTGCTTTTCAATTCCTTCACATAGGACCATTAGATGTTTTCCAATTCGAGCTGAAGGCACAACATCCAGGAGTGATCTAAGGGTTTTGGGTGTCGGAACTCCTGATATGGGAACTTTGACATCTGCCTTACGAATGTATATGGTGCATAGAATGTTGAATAATACCCACCAGCTGAATACATATGATATCCAATTTACATGCTGCAGCTTGCCCCAAATTGCACCAAAATTTATCCACCAGCCCCGAGCCCTTCAACCACAGAGCTCAAGGGCGAAAGATCAGCCTTGGTGCAATCTGACATATAGGCACTCGGTGCTTAGACATATTTTGCATGATAAAAATTCAGCAGATGGGCATCTTTTGGCCTTATATGCAGCGAAGGGTCCGGTAACGACGGAGCATCACCGTAGAATTCCAATTGACATCCTTTAGGCCCGACAAGACATACCAGGATGTGAAAATATATGAAGATTTTACATTCCAGAATTTCTATTTGTATTCTGAGATTCTGCAACTATTGAGCAAATGGCTTGCCAGCTTAAAGATTCGGGATGATCCCCGACATCCTGGCATCTCGACATACGTTGCACTCATGTGAAAAATACATATTCGCCATGTTTCTTGAACAATACACTGATCGGGACATAATACTGTCAGTATATAGTCAGTGTATCGATTCAAATTTGGATGGGATAATCAGGCGGGTATGTGCATGTTTAGAAAATGGGTCCCATTCTCATTTCTGGAATTGGCCAAAATACTAGACTGCCTCGTATTTTGTGGGATATTGCACTTCAAATAAAGTGGACATGGTTTGCTGCCAGGCATGGGGCTAATTTGACACGTGTGCAATAGATGACTATTGACTACTGACTACTGAGAATACATCAACCTCTCAATCATCACTATAGTCGAGATTTTAATCAGAAATAATGTATTACAGTTCTAATTGGAAGGCTTCTGATGGTCCGATTTGAAAGAAACAAACACAAAAGTGTTGTCGCGAAAGGATCTGACCGTGTGGCGTGAGTTGCGAAAATAACAACATGGATGGAAAAAGATAAGTAATGAAAGGGTAAAGGAACAAAGGTGCCCTGACATACAGATAGAAATTGGAAAATGTGTATCAGGGAGACTGCGATGCATAAATACCTTGAGTAAAGTGACAAGCTCCTCCTTGACAATTTTTCCGGTTCCGTCGATATCGAACAGGTGAAAGAGCCACTCGATTTTCTCCTCCTCTGTGCCATTATACGTAAGACTGATGTTCATAAGCAGCTCACGAAAATCCAGTCGTCCATTGTGGTCAACATCCATTGTACGAAACACGCTCTCGGCAAATTTAGCAGCATCACCATCGGGAAACAGCTCGACATAAACCTGAAAAATATGATTGATAGATCGATTGATTGATTGATTGATTGATTGATTGATTGATTGGAGGGTGATGGGGTTGGATGGATGGATGGGTGGATGGATGGATGGATGGATGGATGGATGGATGGATGGATGGATGGATGGATGGATGGAT
>JAUOBU010444313.1:0-11151 GCA_032360585.1 Nereis procera | reverse complement strand
ATTTGAATCGGATCATTAGAACCCTTCCAATAGAATTTGAATGACACAATATCTACAGGTGATTTGTAGGTTATAATGATGAAGATGAAAAAACTGGTTCTTCTTGGATCATCATTCTCTCAGTCTGAAGATATTTTTGAAAACATTTACTTTGTAGGCTACGTAGAAAAGAGACAGAGCAGGCATTTAGATTGAAGTATGGATCGTCTGTGCATGGGGCTGGATGGGATGAAACAATTGACAGATTGACCACTGCAGCACTAAAGATTGAGATACTCTCAACTACTGCTAGATCTCCGGTAAGTTTGGCATACTTGAACTTCATGCTGAGATCTGTATAAAGTACATTACGTTCTGGTAAAAACTCCTACAGGTTGTTCGTTCCTTTGATGACCCAATCCCTGCTGGAACAAAGAGATATCTGCAGGTCACTCTGCATGAAGAAATTATCCTGCCACAGGATGGATGTAGACATTGCAATCTCAGTTACTGCATGACCTCCAGATTTTGACTGCTCATGTCCTGTGGTTTGGTAGGTTCTGTCATAATTTTGATGACTGCGAATGGTCAACTATTGATCAATTCAGTGCTAAATTGAGGATGGAGATTCACTTTTATTCAGGGATTATAATTTCACATTTCATTTGTCCATGATTGACAAAGGTGTGTGTGTGTGTTTGTGTGTGTGTGTGTGTGTGTGTGTGCGTGCGTGCGTGCATGCGTGCGTGCGTGCGTGCATGCGTGCATGCGTGCCTGTGTGTGTGCATGCATATGCAAGCGTGCATGTGTATGTGCGTGAGAAAGTGAGTGAGTGAGGAGAGGGCAAGGAGTGAGAGAGAAAGGAAGAGAGAGTCGGAAGGAGGAAGAGGAGTGGCAGGGAGAAAGAGAGAGAGAGAAGATGTGTATGAGGAGTTGGGGTGGTAAGAGATAGATGGAGGGTGTGGTTTGCGTGAGAAAGAAGGGAGCGAGGGAGGGAGGAGAGATATGGGAGGCAAGAGGAGAAGGGGTAGAAGGTAGAGATCAGGAGAAGCAGGAGAGGCAGGGTGAGGCAAAGAGTGAGGGAAGGGGGTTAGAGAAGGATGAGGGAGAGGATGTATGCATGTCTGAAAGAAAGAGAGGAGGCAATTAAAAATATATTCAACTTTATATGCATGGTGTGAAATAGAGCCAATTGTAGAGCAGCACGTAAATAACAAACTAAAGTGGAACTTGAACATTTCCCTGCTATATGAGTTTCCATCCATGTGGCTATTTGATCAGTTCACAGCTCTTGCTAGTGAACTCAAAAGACACAATACCCACGGGTGATTAGGGGGTTATATGAGTGAAAGGGTTAAACTGCCCTCTGTAAGCTCCATTAGTAGTGTTTAACCACAACAAACATACATTGTTACCATTTTGTTAAAATGAATGCAGAATTCAATCAAGTTGATGACAAAAGCATGATGGCGTAAGCTGAAATTGTTGTTGACTGGCACCAGTAGATGGCATTGTATGAACATGGTAATGTGACAGCGCTGTTTTTTCCCATGATGGTTGATTTTGAGTAGACATTGAAAGTAGATGAACAACATGTATGAACTACGACGTTTTTTTTTATCACTCACATGACTGTATTTGATGGGACACTCACTGTATTAGTGTAGCCAGGATGTGATAGATCTAAGAATATCTTAAATACCATATAATACCGAATTAACGCTCGTACTCAATTAGACACACCCCTCACTATTTTCACAGTGAACAGATTGCTTTCAAAATTTAATAGTTGTGATAGCCACCAAAGGGAGCACTGGCTGGTTCAGAACCAGCCAGTACTCCCTTTGGTGGATATCACCAGAACTTTTGATAGTATCATAGTCCAACTACTTGTATATACATGTATGCCGATATTTCATCTGCAATTGATTCTTGTGAATATAATGCCTCTACCACCAAAAAATTTTCGTATCTTGTGTCCATCACCTTTGCCTATGCTCCTGGTGCATCTATTCGGAATAATATGGTATCTCTATCTTCATGGTCAGCTTTGGAGCATGCCCCACTATACCAGCATGTATGTTTTACCCTTTTCACTACTTCACAAATGCAGCCACATGGCCAGATCCTAATCCCTACAACAATTTGCCTTTGACAACATATCATTCATGGAGAACAAACAGAAGTGAGAAAAATCACCTCATGCAGAAGTTCAGTGTTGTGCAATCCCATTGCATAAGCTCACCCCTTCTCCCTCTTGCTGCCCCTACTGCCTCTGCCTCTGCCTCTGCCTCTGCTTCTACTGCCTCTGCCCTTACTCACTTGCCCACCCTCCCTATCTCCCTATCTCCCTCTCTCTCTCTCTCTCTCTCTCTCTCTTTGTAGTAGTCATCGTGCGGCCGCCTCTTCAAATTACCGGCACACACTGAGCCCATCCTGATAGCTGGTCAGACGCAGTGATATCACCTCAAAATGACAAAAAACACCATTTGACCGTCGGGTATGTGTGATAGGGGCATTAGCCTTGTGTACCGCAATTGTCAACCAATCTGTGTCGAATTCTACTTCCAGATATGTTATATGCGAACCTTTGGTGAGGATTGAGATCTGACTTGGCCTCCTTCATGATAAAGCTGAGAGATCGGGCTGGGAAGAGACCATACCTGACTTGGTGCGTCAGGATGACTGAGTCCTGGCATCTGATGATCCAGTCATCCAGATAGAAAACAATCTTGATATCCCTCAGGTGGAAGTATTGTGCCACTTCTTGGTGACTATTGTGAACACCTTTGGCGCTGTTGAAAGACTGAATGGTACGGATCAGAAGTGGTAAGCCTCTATTCCCAATACATCTCTGCTATCCAATCACATAGGGATACTGCTTTCCTGATGGAACAGATCATTATAATCTTCAACAGATGATTGCAGATCATCGTGTTCAACAATTTCAGGTTCATCACAGGCTTTTGTGACCAGGGAAAGATTGCTGGTGAATCCTGGTTGGGTATTGGAATCTAAGGAAAAGATTGTCGTTATGAGCCTCAGATTGCTTCTCTCATCTCTCATTCAATACTGGGAGAAGAGAATAGGGAATAAAGACCTCCAGAGAAGGAACACTTTGGAAAGAAATGACGAAGTCTTTTGACATTATATTGTGTATGTGTCTGTCATTTGGTCCCATCGGGAACTGAGCCCTAGAAGCCCTGCCATCCACTGGTTCATTTCGAGGCATTCCTTGTTTCCAAGGCTGACGTTCATTTTGTGGCATTCCTTGTTTCCAAGGCTGACGTCGATCGCGGGAGGAGAACTCCTGTGCTGCTGATCCAAGTTAGTCTGTTTCCTGGCTGATCCTGGGTGTCCTTGGAGTCACCACCACAGCTGTTACCTGTACATCTTGGAATGTGAAGATCACCTCGGTTCGTAGCAGATCAGCGTTCCCTTCTATGAAGCCATCTAGCCAGGTTTGTGTCCCTACGACCATCAGAGAGAGAAAGAGAGAGAGAGGGAGAGGGAGATAGATAGATAGATAGATAGATAGATAGATAGATAGATAGATAGATAGATAGATAGATAGATAGATAGATAGATTGAGAGAGAAGAAGAAAAAGAGATAGGGGAAAAGAGGCCTCTAGAAGCGTCTCAGTCTCCTTTTCCCTGCTCATTACATGTCATTACATCTGAGGAGAAGCCAAAACACGCTGCTAATCCAGTGATCTCCCGAAGAGGTTCATCAGGCATCTGAACACACTCAAGCAGTCTCATGGGCGAGGCTACGGAGGAGACTCATCCCTCTTCTTGCATGAATGCCCTCTTCATCATTGGATTATGAGGCTCAATCCCCGCCCTCCAACCTTTGCGCGAAGGCATGCAGGTGGGCCATGAAGACGATAATCTTAGGGCCATAGAGGGGTGGACCATTCGTGTGTGATGATGAGGGGTTGTGTGAAGAATCGCCTCTTAGATACAAGTGAGTGTGAATGATATTAAGAGTTTTCCAAGGGCGGTAGAAAGTTACCACTGGAACCAGGGTTAGCATACATTTTTGAACGACTATTGGACCCAAGATTGGAGTATCAGCTTCTATACTGAGATATCACAAGTGATGAAGGAGAAGACATACCACGTTTTTTTGGCAACAACAACAGGTTTACATACTTTAGCATTTGGTTTTGCAGCAAGATTTATCCCATTGTCTCTTAAGCTAGATAGTTTTGTAGATTTGCAAGATGAGGATCCAAGAAACAGTTTTATAAGAAGCGGAACAAGAATGTTTGCTGCTTATTTCCTCTTCATGCGAGAAAGGCCTGTGTGCATTGTGATCATTTTTAGAGGATCACTGGGATCGTTAAGATCATGCATGGTGATTGAGAGATGTTCTGTTGTGATTGCTGGTTGAAATAGATTTCACCCGCAAACTACTCTCTTGCAGTGTAGCTTTGCATGGTGCTGCGCGATGGCAAGAGGTGGCAGTGTCCTGTATTTGACTGCTGCACTAGTGCTGCCACTGTCAGTCTCCCACGGCAGGATTGCCACTGGAAAGCCTTCTTCTGACCGGTAGGGGCATTTGAGGGCCCTGTAGCAGTCATGGGACCACTATACAGGGGCCACGATCTTGCTGACCCGTCATGCTTTTTTGACAAGTGGAATTTTCTGTTAAGTGTTTTCTGGTGCTAGTCATGCTAGCTTGATGTGCTACACCTTGCAGACTGGTGGAGCATCGAGGGGTGGTCTGCTGATGGCTGGTCAGGCTTTCCTGACTAGGCATGCTTCTGGATAGTGTAACGGGTCTTCGGGAGACTCTATGACTGCCAGTCATGCTTTTCTTGCTGTTAGAGGCTTCAGCAGGGCTCTCCAAGAGAGATCAGGTGGCGAACCAAGAGTGACAATGCGGGCTGGCTTAGTTGTCTTAGATCTCAGGATTCAGGCAGGACAGGTTATTTTAAAGCAACATTCTTATTTGGCAACACCAGAGGAAACTTTGAGAGATTATGAGGCAGTATCCCAGCATAAAGAGAGAACTATTTTCATTCACTGAATTAGAAGGTCCTGCAGGCATGAAACAATCACCATTCATGGTCTGTCCAACAGGCACGCACATCACAGGAGCCTTTTCCATGCAGCCGGCAGGATGGTCAATCCTCATGAGTGTCCCATCTGGCCATGAAATGGCCTCAGGTTGCTCTAGTCTGGTCCACTTGGAATGAAGTTCCATACATGTACATGGTCTCACGTCGCTGCAATTCAACACAATATTGGTACCAAGGACCGATAGCACCCTCAATAGCAGAAAAGATGATTAAAGAGTGAAAGAATTTCCTAGACTATTGCTATAGCAAGTTCAAACCCAGTGCAGAGATATGCCAGTTTTTATCAACACGAAGGCATCTCCAGGCGTATTCGAAGAGACCGACACTCGTGGAATGCATTGCAGACACAAGCTCTCTTCATTAGGTACTAGATGGCAGGTTGATACCATCTTGAATAATGCATAAAGTTGGCTACTACGACTACTAAGGGAAGTGTATCTGTATCTGTAAATCAATTGACGTATCCCCATATGGGTAGCTCGTCGTTGGGTTCCAGTTGGTGTAGGGTGCAGCGCTTGTCAATTTTGCTTTGGGTTTCGGTCTCTTCAAGTGCTCCTTGAATGTTTTCACTGTTCTACTGTTGATGCATTCACTCGGTAGATGTTCCCAGTCATGAGTAGTGCGGGGGAAGAATGAGTAGTGTCAGGAGCCAATACTAGCTCTAAAGTGGTGATATTTGTAGCTATGTTGTAATCGAGTACTATTTGCTTTGATAAGCAATCCTTTGGTCGGGACAACAACATCCCCATGCACTATCTTGATGAAGAGGGTGAGCCCTCAGCGCCTCTTCACTTCGAGTTTGGGCCAATCCAGTTCATGAAACATTTCAGTGGGGCTGCATTCATATGAGTATTTACTCACCACAAGCCTTGTGGCTCTTCTTTGTACTATCGTAAGTTCATGTATCTTGTGTACTCTGGAAGGGTCCAATCTGAGGGCACCTTATTCCCAAATTGAGCAAACCAAAGTGAAGTAGGCCATAGATCTCAATCCGTGTGGGTGATTCTTGAAATTTTGTCGCAAAAGACTTACACAGAATTTGCCTTTTCAGTCATTTCGGATATATGTGATGACCATGACAGGTCGTTTGAGATATTGAGACCTAAGTACTCAACTTCTTCCACTAGTTTATATACATGCTCACCAAGTGACACACATGATGTTACATTTCTTGGCATTGAATCTCATGCCCCAGGCTTTGAGTGCTGTGAGGTCATGTTAAAAAGAAGAACAAGAGTGACCCAAGGACTCTGCCTTAGAGTACTTCTGACTCCACTCTTGATTCCTCTGAAATGGCACCTTCCACCATAACCATCTGTGATCTGTGCATTAGGACAAGATAGATCCACATATGCAGGGGGCCAGTGATACCATAGTGAGAAAATTTGGTAATAAGTTGCTCGTGAGGGAATGTGTCGAAGGCTTTATCGAAGTCCAAAACAGCTAGATCAATTTGTCCTTACGGTACCCCTGGAGGTCAGGGTGAGCAGCAAAAGTATCTCTATTTGATCAACCTGCAGAGTCCATGGGAATAAGCACTGGAAGTCTGCTTCAGAATAAGGGCGACCCAGCCAACATGTGAATCACGTATTTTGTGCACGTAAACATGAAAAGGCAGTATGGTTGCTACATGTATCTTACAGACTTCGATGACAATGCTCAGAACCATCGAAATTATTACTACAAGCACATATATAGAGTCTGGCGCGGTTGCTATAACTCCCAGTGAGTCTGCTTGATGATAACATATATCTCATGAGTGATACTGCACTCTGAGATGAGAGGGGGCATTGGGAGATACCGGGGATAGGGAAATTCCCAGGTGATGACATATGTCCATGCAAGTAAAGCTGTCCACTGAAGATGTTGACGTTTCAATGGTTTATTCCAATCACAATTTATAAAGTTTCTCCCCCAGACCTGATCCGCAAGCTCACTGCTGTATGCAGCTCCCTGTCTGATCTCCCACTCTCTTTCACAGCTGCTGAGCTTTTCACATTGGCCTAGACTCTCCAATTCTATTGTTTCCCATTTCCAATGAATACCTCATTTTAGATATATTCTTTATACTGATATATACATGGAGTTTCAATTGTTATAGAGCTTTACAAGTTGTTGCAAAAGATATGAATTCTTGTTAAGGATTCGGAGTGCGGTGTTGTTTGTGAAGGTGCATCAACCTTGATGAGAATGTGTATGGGGTGGTATTGGTTCTGTGTCCTCAGGCTAACTGCTTCTTGTTACAGTATAGTCCCACTAGATGGCTAAGCTAGGTGGTGTTGACCTCACTTACTCGGAAGCAGTTCATACTGCCACATCTCTGCTCTGAAAATTTTCAGGATGTCCATATCATCGAACTGATTGCTGGTTTGCATAACTTGGTCAGAGATTCTCAAAGGCTCTTTTTTTCTTTCATGCAAATATGTATGGACTCTAACCACGAACTTATCATCAATCAGAGGGCCTGACTAATATAAGCTAGTATTACTATGATTTTCCAATTTTTGTCATTGATGTACTCATCCAAATCTCTCACAATTCTTAACTAGAAAAAAAGACAATCTATATACACATGCCATATACAAATGATTGGCTGTGGGTCAATGATGCATCGATTCTGACTTGGGACTCTCCTTGCTTACCTCCATCAGGGGGAAGTCCTGGTAGCATTATGTATGTTCTGCGAGTCATGAGTTGACCACTGGGGTTGAATCATGGCCCTTCATCAGAGTATTCCTCAAATGAAAAAGTCCAAGCGGGGAGTTCACATATTTTGAGCAAGATTTTAGCAGCCTTTCCTGCAGCCTCAGCCTGCCCATTTGACTGGCTGAAGTAAGGGAAGCTGGTGATATGTTTGGTGTTCCATCTCCTTGTGAACTTATAAGCACAGTGCTGATGTACTGGGGCCCATTGTCCATCAGACATTGCCCGATTGAACCATCGTGACCAAATATGCACTTTGTAACTCCCACCACTGTGCAGGAAAAGGTGTCATGCAACTTGTCCAGCACAGAAGATCATTATAATGGTGAACAGGACAGTAGTCTGACTTGTGTTTCAGGATGCCTTGAGACCCAACCTGCCATGGGAGTTCAGGGGTGGGTTGACTGAGGACCCCTTATATAAATGGACCTTTCCAAGATGGCTGCCTTATCTCATGCTCGGAATGAACAGTGAGTGCAGCTTAACCGCCTGGCCAAGATACCTGACATCAGAATAGATTTAGGGAATGACAAGAAAAAGTTAACAGGCATTATTTTTAATGGAGTTGAGGGGTCTCCGTTAGCTCGGCATTTGCTTGTATTGATGCTTTGCAGCATACTAGGCATAGGTGCTACAGTTCTCAAAGGCTTTCCCAATGTCGGATCTCATGGAGGGCCAGAAAATAGTGTCACCGGCATTGTCTATTGACTTCTCTGGACCCTGGTGGTTGGCATGGGTCTTCTCTAGCATTTGGGTACACATGGCTTTCAGTATCATGATTTTGGTTCCCTTATGAAACACATCATCACCTGTAACCAGTTCGGAACAATAATTCCAGAAGGACGCAAGTATGGGCGGAAGTTTGGACTTGTCCTCTGGCCAGCTGTGAGTGGCATATGTGATGTGATGAGATAAGATGGGCCCAGCAGCTGTATCACTATCAGGTCGAGTGCGCAGTCAAAATGCATCAGGGTTGAGGTCCTGTTTGCCATTTCAGTGGAAATCGTCTCGAAACCTTCATCAGATTTATGTGATCATGGGGGGCGCGGGGTCATGATAAAGTGTCAGCTAACCTTATTGTGCTTCCTTTTCGGCAATGAACAGTGAAGATATACCTGCATAATTTGGGAATCATCCTCTGCAACCTCATTTGAGCGTCTCATCATATCAGGTGCTTAAAGATCATCTCGAGTGGCCTGTAATCTGTTTCCACCATGATATTTCAGTGACCATCTAACCACTGGTTTTATCTATGCATTGCATTGACGATGGCAATGTATTTGTGTGTCATTCTCTCTCTCCAGAACCAATCCTTGGATGGTGATGGTGCGACCTATGAATGATAAACTTCAATTTGAATTTCTTAGGATTAAGTTTAAGGTCCTTCTCTCTGCACTGGCACAACAGAGCAAGGAGGTTGGTGTCATGATCACATGCTGCCCTTTCGAATGAATCACCTTGGCCAAATATATCAGCTATGCTCATTGCATCACTCAAACATTTCAGAAGCTCATGCTGTCTATGTTGGGACACCTCTGGTGCAGAAGTGATCGCCAGTGGGAGTCTTGGTCCGAAAGGTGCGTGCATCATTGTCAATATGCTGAGCTCACTGTACAGAGTACTTGACTGAATCCCATTAGGGTATTGGTTGTTGTGAACCACTTTGCATTGACCAGTCTGTGTAAATTCTCTACAAGTGTTAGCATAGGGTAGACCAGTATCTGAAATCGCGAGATTAAGGATCCTGACAGGACCCACACAGATCCTGATTGAGAGGGTTGGATTATCAGGTCCCATGTAGTCATGGGAGAAGACCAGGGGGTGACTCCGAGACAGTTGCAAGATGAACTTCAGAAATGATTTCAATGCACACAATCAGTGATTTTTCATTCTTGTGCAGAGCATATCTTGTCGTACTGGCCTGTACTGGTGAGACTGAGGGATCCAATTTATTGTGAATGGGATCCCAAATGCAACTCAGGCCCTGGAATGTATCACTATGTGCAATTTTGTTGTTCTGTTAGCGGCAATTTCAAATCGACATTGTTAGCTATGGGTGACAATGAGTGACCTCATCTGCATTAACTTTCAGGATACCCAGCAGTACAGTCTGAATTCCTGTGTCGTGGAGCTGTTGGAGAACTGTGGACTATCCAGTATTTGGAACTGAAGTATGTGTAACAGGCTACTTCACTCAAATCATTTATACCAACTGGTTTGATTGATGCATTGTTGTAAATCTTAATGCTAGGTTTTCCTGGCTAAATCCCCCACTGAGTATGATGTGGATTAGTGATGTGTAAAAGTTTTTTCAAAGGTAAGGTATTGCAAGTGGCAGCAGAGTCAATTTGAATATTATTTCGGTGAATATACTGTCACCTAGACTGGCCAAAGGCAGATGAGCATATTTCATGCCTCTGGAGCTGAATTATCATCACCCACAGCAAATCTGGAGTGCTCCAGTTGAATACTGAAGTTTATGTACTAGAATCTTTGACTGTACTGGTCATCATACATTTCATCAGTTTCTAATTGGTGCCTTGATCTTGACGCTTTGTCCGGGGAGTCCTCCCCTATTGCTATGCCGTCTTGGATTGGGATGAAGGCAAGACTTTCTCACATCATCCAGCCTACCACATTCGCAGCACTGTTTGCCCGGTGCTAAGCTGTCACATTCGACATTCGGATGCTGTGGTTCAGCACACCATGCACATAGATCTAGAAATTGATTGGGTGACGTGGACCCTTCACTTGACATGGTGGTCATGCTTTGATCTTGTTTTAGTAGTCCCATAGTGCCGTGACTGCAACACAACTGTTTCAAGATCAATGTCAGCATCCTTAATGGCACTGTTCATTAACTTAGATGAAGTCTATCGTCACTGATCTCAAGAATGGAATAGTCCCTGATCAACTGTGGTGCACATGTCTAACAGTATTCACATTCTGCTGCTTGTTCACAGCATCTTGTCTCCCATTTGTTAATTGCCTAGGAATCTAGTCTGGTCATGTGACTGAATTTAAGCCTTTTAAGCTTCTGCAAAATTGTTGAGGGGTCAATCTTGATTCCTCTATCGTCAGTCTTCATGTATGCCATCAGAGTGCCATATCCTTCAAATGTTCTGAAGAAAATTTCCCCCTTCAGGGGAGATGGGCAGTTGAGGATGACATGCCATGATAAAAGAGAACAAACAAAAAACAGTGGTGCTGTGAAGTGAAAACTTGTCAACAGATGCACAGGCAAAGGTGGATGCTGGTGAGAGACATCTTGGATAACAGCAGTGAACTGGATCAGGCAAGTAGGCTGGAGTTGAGAGTGCAGACAGTAAAAGGGGTAGTTGCTGTTTCACTCACACTCATGGGCAAACATGACTACTAGTTT
>JAUOBU010443202.1:0-11155 GCA_032360585.1 Nereis procera | reverse complement strand
TGGACCCTGTAAACAACACTGATGGTGAACACTGGACCCTGTAAACAACACTGATGGTGAACACTGGACCCTGTAAACAACACTGATGGTGAATGCTGGACCCTGTCACATATAGACATATATATTCACATGTGTGTGTAAGAGAAGTATGGATTGTACTGTGAGGCTGATGAAAGTCGGAGGAACAATACAATTGCAACAATTTGGTGTGTGGTATGGTGTGGAGGGAAAGGAAGCGAAACCTTGGATTAATGTATGACCTAGTGATGAGTGAGGCTGGGCAGACCCGGAGGAACAATATTCACTGGACCACCAAA
Source organism: Nereis procera (assembly GCA_032360585.1). Classification (NCBI taxonomy): domain Eukaryota; kingdom Metazoa; phylum Annelida; class Polychaeta; order Phyllodocida; family Nereididae; genus Nereis; species Nereis procera. The sequence goes on along the minus strand of JAUOBU010443202.1, from coordinate 10,838 downwards.
TTAACCTAAAACTTACTGTTATGCGATCGAGGAATTAACCAGAGAGACTAATCTGGATAATTGCGCGACGTGCATACTTTATTTTTGTCAACCCCACTACAATGACCAACTGGGAAGATGAGACCGGTACATACCAGAGGAATCATCCCATGAGGTGTGTGGTGTGAGTGACAAATGATAACACGCAGATATAATTGTATCATAATATATACCCAAACTTAGCACTTTACGCAGAATAGAGGGGGAAGGGGGGGATTTTTCTCTATCAAGAAATTACAACCTGATCATCATGACCAAAGATATTACAGATCACTTATGTTATTCCGGACACGAACACACTTGACACTAGGCATCACTCAAGAAATGGTAAATGACATCTGACTATGATGGGCTGGTGGCTGATTCACATAAAAAAGGATTGCATATCTTGGAGTGGAACATTCGAAGTCTATACCTACACCTAGATGAAGTGATAGAAATGGTTAGAGATGCATCACCAGATATTATGTGTATATGTGAGACGTACCTAAACTCATCTGTCTTTGATTCCGAATTGATGATACCAGGCTATACACTATACAGACTAGATAGAGACCACAATTTAGGACGCAATACCGGGGGGTGTATGTATATATGCACGTGATAGCCTGGATACCATGCTTATAGAAGAAATGAACATCATCAATAGGGATCTTGAAGCCATATGGATCCAACTAAAAATACCTTATACCAGACCAATTTACATTTGTAGCACGTACAGACCACCCTCTGGGAACTTTCGTGATGCACTTAGGCTCTTAGAAGAATCAGTAGATATTTTAACCACTATTGGGGACTGCGAAATAAATCTTACTGGAGATATGAATGTAGACTGGGGTGGGGTTAAAGCACGAAACAGGGACTTGAAATACTATTCAGAATGGCTAGAAATACATGGGCTCGAACAACTAATTACAGAGCCAACAAGAACCACACAGAACACCTCGACTATTCTAGATCACTTTGTAACAAATAGTAAACAATACTACAATCAATGCAGGGTGTATGCCATGGGAACGTCTGATCAAGACCTGGTGGGAGTATGTAGAAAGAAACAAAAAATCAAGAAAGAGAAAAAACCATTAGAGTGAGAAGCAAGAAAGGCTACACACCAGAATCATTTATACATGCAGCACATACAATGGACTGGCAACGAGTAGTGGACAGTGGGGATGCAACATTTGCGTGGGAGGAATTCAAAACTATTTTCACGACCGTCTTGGACAAAGAATTACCCTGGGTCGAAATAGAGATAGAGGCTGACAGCGTACCATGGGGCAATAGGGATTATTTTAGTCTGTGTAGGGAGAGAAACAAGTTAAAGAAAATACACAATAGGCAGAAAACAGACAACACTTGGCTAGATTACAAAAGGGCAAGAAATCTTACAAATATGATGAAACGGGACTTGAAAAGAAACTATTTTATTGACAGCCTACGTGAATATAAGCATGACCCAAAGAAGTTGTGGAGAGTGCTGAAGCGATTGCTCCCAAACAATAAGGTGGTAGAACAGCTAAAAAACATTGAAGGGTGTACTGAAGCTAAAGACATAGCTGAGCTAATAAATGAATTCTTTGTTAATATCGGAATGAATCTTGCAAAATCATTCCCAAACACATTACCAACACTACAAAACCAGGTACCTGAAGGCTCCCCAAATTTTAAACTAACAAATGTGAGTGAGGAATACATACGTAGAGAACTCTTTAAAATAGGGGATCATAAAGCAACTGGTATAGATGGCATCCCGATACATTATCTCAAGATTGCATATCAGGTAACAATACCCTTACTAACCCACATCACGAACCTATCGATAAATACAAATGTTTTCCCGTCTAGCCTAAAGAAAGCTGTCGTGACACCTCTATTCAAATCGGGAAGTAGAACGAAAGTAACAAACTACCAACCGATAAGTATTCTCCCCTGTGTCAGTAAATTACTGGAACGGGCTGCTCACACACAGTTATCAACCTATTTAAACTTCCACAACCTTCTGAATGAATGCCAATCTGGCTTTAGAAAAAGACACTCAACTATGACATGTCTTATTTATATCTTAGAATACATTCTGGGGAAAATGGATGAGAGTTTGGTTTGTGGAGTAGTATTTATCGATCTGAAAAAAGCATTTGATACGGTCAATCACAAGATACTGCTCCACAAACTAGAAAGATATGGCTTAGCTAATAGTACAATCACATGGCTCTCCTCATATTTAAGCGATAGGACACAAATCACGAAAGTGAAGGGAATATACTCAGAGGAAAAGGTGGTCACGTGTGGCGTTCCGCAGGGGTCGATATTAGGACCATTATTATTTGTCCTTTATATAAATGACCTGCCGAGCGCCATACTAGACTGCCACGTACAAATGTACGCAGACGACACGGTGCTATACACTAGCAACAGAGACTCAGAATATTTGGAGCACAGCCTACAACTAGGGCTCTACGACCTCAGTACTTGGATGTACGAAAATAAGCTAACTATTAATGCGAGTAAAACAAATTATATGCTTTTTTGGAGCAGACAAGCTATCGACAATTTTGGAGAAATATCCCTAGAATTGAATAATGTAAAATTAGAGCTAGTACATCAGAGTAAATAACTAGGCATAATCTTGGATGAGCAACTGACCTTTACTGCACACATAGACTACTTGTGCAGAGTTGTTACGGGTAAGAATAAGATACTAGAAAAAGCTAGAAAATTTGTTGACCAAGATACATCGACCATGTTGTATAAATCGTTGAGCATGAGTGTGATTGATTATGGTGACCTCTGTTATGGTTCATTGAGCATTGCAAATGTAAATAGACTGCAGAGAGTACAAAATGCTGCCTGCAGAACCATACTAAGGGCAGATGCCAGAGCCAGTGTGAAGGATATGCATATGGCACTAAATCTAGAATATCTGTCCGACCGTAGAGACACCCATCTAAGTATCCAATGTTTCAAGGACATAAATGACCTCAGCACTGACTTCCTGAACAATATCCACAAAGAAGAAACTGTAGAAGCGAATGGTAGGGTGACAAGGTCTCAGACAAATAATAATATCCGAATACCAAGATCTCACACAAACTTTGGGGAGAAACGTTACGAAGTACGTAGTGGCAAGGGATGGAATTCTATAGACACCGAAATTAAGGCAGCACCCTCGCTAGACAGCTTCAAAAAGAGAATCAAGAAAGCTGCACCAATAGCCATAGCACACTCCCAACCAGAAATGCTATAGAATATATAATAGCTGTACACATCAGCCACGTTGAACAGCCCGACATGCATATACATGCATACATAGTCAGAGAATAGTACAATAATCATTGAATCATGTGACAAGTGATGCCCGGTGAAATAGTGTCAAGAGGTTCCAGTCAACAATAACTACATAGCTGACAACAGTATTACTCGGAGATGGGGCATATTGAGGATGTGCCTGACCTCTGACGGATACTAAGTTGTTAGAATGTTAAATTGTGTAAATATTGTATGTCAACTAGTTAAGAAGTAGACTATATACTGGACAACAGAACTAAATGTGTGGAAAATGAGTATTGGTAACAGTCCAATGTTGCAACACCTTGGTATATTATTTTCTGTTTATAACATAATATTGTACGATGATGAAGAGGGAGATGAGGTTGTGCTTCATCTTCTGAATAAACAAATCTGTAATCTGTAATCTGTAATCTGTAATCTGTAACAACACTGATGATGACCGCTGGACCCTGTAAACAACACTGATGATGACCGCTGGAGCCTGCAAACAACACTGATGATGACTGCTGGAGCCTGCAAACAACACTGATGATGACCGCTGGAGCCTGCAAACAACACTGATGATGACCGCTAGAGCCTGCAAACAACACTGATGATGAACACTGGACCCTGTAAACAACACTGATGATGAACGCTGGATGCTGTAAACAACACTGATGGTGAATGCTGGATGCTGTAAACAACACTGATGGTGAACGCTGGATGCTGTAAACAGCACTGATGATGACCGCTGGACCCTGTAAACAACACTGATGATGACCGCTGGACCTTGTAAACAACACTGATGATGACCGCTGGACCCTGTAAACAACACTGATGATGAACACTGGACTCTGTAAAGATAACTGATGATGAATGCTGGACCCTGTAAACAACACTGATGATGAATGCTGGACCCTGTTATAGCGTGGTTACACACTGGCGGGTGGAGGTGCACGTGTATACACGGGAGCGAAGTCGAGATTCCGTGACTATACGCACATCGCCCTCATTCACACTCCACTCTTCCCTGCTACACATGCCACGGCCTTGCGCGGGTATCGGTCATATCTGTGCGCCCGCAGGCACCTGTAGTCTATTTTGGACATGTTCAAAATAATTCAGCGTGTATTGGCGGGTGGCAGCAGATAAGACACCCCCTGGAGAGTGTCTGGCGGGTGAACTACGGGTGTTGGAGGGTGTTGGAGGGTGCCTGCAGGTGTTGGAGGGTGCCTGGAGGGTGTTTAACCACCCGGCATCTACCCCCAGATGTCCGCATCGTCTATAACCGGCTGGAGAACCGGTTATACACACGCATCTCCACCCGTCAGCGTGTAACCACGCTATCATGAAGAATGCCGCGTAGCTCTGAAAATTAGTCAGACTGGGCTGGCATGGATTAGGGAACAAAGTGCCAGATAGAATGAACTTCATTATGTTCACATTTAAAATGCTCATTAGAACGAGCTGAGTTTTCCATCCTCGGAATTCATATTCTACTTCACCAACCGTCCCATATGGAAAAGAATTTGAGATGCCGTCCACTTGTCATTTGTCCCTATTCCTCGTTCACTAAAAGATTAAAGTATTGCGCACATACAACTTCCTCTCTGTGAAAGTGATGAAGATATGCTGCAGGCTGCGGCACAGGCTAGCCGGCCATACACTACCATCATCCTCTTTGCCCCATCCCCACTTCTTTTCTCCAGAGGTCATGCTACTCCTTTGACCTATGTTATATTTTAGAGTAGTTTAGACCGGTGAGCGCACAGGTATGTCAGACTCAAGTAAATTTCAAGTGAATTGACGAAATAGCCACAGTGATGGAAATTGACGCAGTAGTGAAAATGTTGAAACATGGTAGCCATTATTTCTTTTAAAATAATCATGACAATATCCTGGTTAACAACTCCGCAAATTGACATGAAGGTGTTATGGAGATTTTCATAGAAAAATTAAATCATATTTTCTATTTTGGATCATCTTGTTTATCATGGAAATATATCATGTATGATCTCCAATTATAAATATACAATCACACAACAACAAACAATTGGCCGGTAGGCTTTGGATCCAACTTGCATGTATGTTAAAGATCTCCATCATGCATGACTAACAAAATAAAGATGTGTGTCTAGTTAGAAATAGAAACAGGGTCAGACTACAATAATATAATACATAATATATTCTATCATTACGCTGTCTATGATCTGATTTCCATCGAGTTCCTAATGGCACACTATATATGGTTGAATAAATACTATGATGTGATTATCCAACTGGGTCGGGGTTGGGAGCTGGAGTAGGAGCTAATCAATTGTAAGAGAAGAGTTTGTGCATGTGAACACAGAGCATAAGGTTCTGCAAAAACAGCGAATGACACACTGTTAGAATCATAGACCTATTTGAAAGATCACAACTACATTCAATGACAGATTCTGTTGGCAAGTTCTAGGTATTTCATTATCTATGGAGAAGAAGGTCTTGCTCTGATAAGAACCCATGAGTCTTACATACTATAACAACGGCCGAGTTGCATGATGTGAGCTGTGGGTTTGAGGGATTGTGATGTACTGTTCAAATCGATTTTGTCTGGCCATGTGAGCTGTTGCTTCGATTTGATTTGTATATATTACTTATATTGCTTCTCAGACTATTTTCAGGATATAGGAAAATGTACGTGGTTTATGATTTACTAAGGATAAATGAAATTTATTGAACAAATATACAAACAAGCCATCACCAGGATTTGTTGTCATATCACCTGCAACTTTCCATCTCCACAATGATATTTATTCCTGTCACAATTTTTCGAACAATGTTATGATTTGAGCAAATTTTTGATGAAATCGATAAGCGCTTGAATTGGTCGAACTTAGCAAGTAATTTCGGCCAAACTTATTTCCGGTCAAAAAAAATTATGACAAGCTAGAACGAGGATCATCTCCGATGAAAATTTTAAGAATTCGATACACTATGCTATTCATGTTGGGAACCTTGGTTTTACGCATAATTGTCCGGACACAACCAAGGAGATGCTTACTTCTCTTGCCTGTTTGTCGCAGAAGACAGCATCGCACTGACCAAATAAGGAATGCCTAGCTCATGGGATATGACATGTGGTGCATTTGTGATTTCTGGTAAACACCGACTCCATTTTGATTCTTTGTATGCTGGAAGCAAGTAGCAGCAAACCTAACAGCTGACTATCGTCCATTAGTAGAAATGATATAGAGTCAGAAGAACATCAGCAAAACCACTTTTCACTTCAGCCCTTGACACGTGCACGTGTCATGTGAGAAGTCGTTTTTATGCGTCCAGTGTTTCCAGATCAGATCACAGCCAACATTAGCTCCCCCCCCCCCATTCGTGAAGATCTCATCGGGGCAGTTGTCTTATGTGCCCAACGATTGCAGATCAGGCAACTGCTCACGCTCTGCACATACGTGGCTAAGGTCCTCCAAAAGATCTGTGGACTGACATAGTGACCTTGGCGTAACTGCCCTCATAAGCCCTCCATTCATGAAGATCTAATAGAGGCGGTGTTCTTATCATGTGTCCAACGATAACAGATAAGGCAACTGACTAAGGTTCGTCAAAGGATCTGTCCAATGGCATAATGACCTTGGCATACCTGCATCAACCAAAACATTGTGTATAGCGAAGGCTCTAGGTCGGTCAGAGCCTAATATTGTCACACTGCGCATGAATATGTGTTTGCAAATATATGTTTTTCATCTCTTTGAACAAACCATTGCATTTCCCCGGACTACAAAGACAGCCATATCTGGGTGAATCTGATGGCAGCCGGAGCTTGCGAATTGTGAGCTGGACCATGATACTGGGCTTACGCTTTGCAAGACGTCAAGGACAGTATCACCGATATGCAAAATTGAAACTCTTGAGACTTAGTCGGAGAAGAGACCTGCACCTACAATGCACCTGCCACAATGATGTGCATGATAATAGTACCCCACTACATGATCTTCTGATTAGATCATCTACCCAGGCAATTCACTGCACTCAAAGTTCTTGTGATAAAAATGTGATAGTCCCAGATGTACGCTCCGAAGTAGGTTGTAAAGCCTTTGCCTATGGTGCTCCTGCGATGTGGAACAAAATTGAATCGGATGACAAAGCTAATCAAGAGTGTATTTCAAATCATCAATCTCCAAGAAGCTGGTATCTGATGAGAACCATCCAACCTGATGAATCATCATTGAGACTTCAAATCACAGCGTGACTTCTTCATAAGCCTCAGCCAGAATCCTGTTAGAGAGTTGACACTGGGCTGGGTGGGGGTGGGTTGGTGGCTGAGTTGTGGTGCCTTCTGTCATGGACTGTGATTCGCTCACGGATACTATACCATGTATTATCTATGTTTTCATTCCTTTATTTCTGAGCTAACCCATTTCTCCATTCCCATACATACGTCGTCTCTGTATGCATGGAACAACGCTCCAGGGTTGGTTACATTGGCTTGGTTACACCTTTGTGCCACATTTCGTTCATTTGTTCCATGTGTTGTCAAATAAATCAGTTCTGACGCTGACTCTGACTCTGACCTATGTGAATCAATCATCGGTGATGCCCACGTACTCCTCTTTCGCTTCCAGGCAAGTATCCTATGACAGGTAAATACAGCTGGATCGTGTGGAATGAGAGTTAAGTGAATCAATCATCAGTTATGTCTATGTCCTCCTCTTCGGATTCCAGGTAAGTATCCCATGACAGGTGAATACAGCTGGAGCGTGTGGAATTAGATCCAAGATTGGCTGTATCCTCTGACCTCATAGCAATCGCACATACATAGGCTTTTGGTCCGCGGATCCGAGACTTCATCGATGCATAGTGACCCACCGTGAGATGAACTTTCCAAATGCCAAGTGTAACCAAGTCAATTTGAATAAATAATCTCTTGTATCTGTGATTGCATGTTTCAATATATTCTACTATAAATGCCTTCCATGAGACTATTAGAGGGAATACGTCAGAAGAAAAAAACACTTTCATTCATGCAGTGCCCTCGCACCAGAGAACAAATGAGTGTGGAGATCATTGAAAGTGTTCAAGAGCAAGGAAACATATTCTCACTCAAAATATATGATCTTTCACTCACAGTATGTTCAGATGAGAAGATTATCAATCTCAGAACTGGTGATTGCGGGAATTGTGAAGATTCTCTCAATTCACACTTCCGAATTTTGCATTTCTCCGAGACATGATTTATAGCAGGCATCTGTGTGATGAAACAAGTCGACAGAAACGATTCCTACGACTGCAATACCACCTATTTCGACAAACTTTATATTCCATGAGTAGATGGATCTCGAGTGAACTCATTATGTGACAATTATGATTTGATTTATGCATGTTGACTGGTTACATTATCTAAGAGGTGGCTTATGAGATGATGACTAGATGTGATACATCCAATGGAATGGTCTAATCTTTTTGAAGAATGACTTGGACTATAACCGCAAGCCAGATGAGGATAACAAAGCTTCCGTAGATACATCAAATGAAGGCTGTACTGATACAGCCTATGGAGTCGTGACTACAAGGTTACTCCAGGTTTAGTCTCAAGAATGACTGATCGAAAATATCCAAAGCTCGAATCCATCAATTAATCGTACACGCCAGAAGGAAAGTAAACTATACTATGAAATATTCCCATCCTCACCGAAATATTTGATATCCCTTTTCCATGGAAGTGACACAAATAATTGTGGTTAGACGACAACTTCAAAACTCATGTGCAGAGAGAGCAAGATAGAGATAGAGATAGAGATAGAGATAGAGATAGAGATAGAGAGAGAGAAAGAGAGTGGGAGAGAGAGGGAGAGAGAGGGAGAGAGTGGGCGAATACTATGCTGCGTATATAAAAAAATGTAATTGAACACCCACACCATAGCATACATTATGTATAATGCGGCTAATTCAACTAAATATATTGCTGCTTTCAGTCACAGTCACAAAGTGCTGCTATAGTATGCAAGTTCTCAATGAAATATCAAAGGGAGATAGCTTATCGGAACTGTGAGTGAACCCTTTCGCTACTGCATCAATTTCTGCCATGTGGCTATTTTATCATTTTACAGCTCACATACATGAGCTGTGAATCGATGAAATAACCACATGGCCAGATCTTGTTCCCTACTACAGCTTGCTTTAAGTTTGATTCGAATCGGACCGTCAGAAGCTTTCGAATTGCAATTGAAAGACACAATACCCAATAGCGATTTCGGCGGTACAGTACTGAAAGGGTTAATGGGAGTATGACAATGGACACACTTGTGAGAGTTTCGACAGTAAGATATTGATAGCTATCGACCATTCAGATTTGATTGTGACACGTTTCTTAATCATATCATTGAGACCACAGTCGAAAAAACCATCTATCACTCATCTAAACCTCATCACAAGGTAACCGTCATTTTAATCGCCAATTTATGTGATCATACTTGTGCTAATCATTCACAGACAGATTCCTAATCGATTTAGAACCGTTGTAATTAATGCAGTGCTGGAATATTTTCTGACCTCGTCACATCAAGTCATGCAACTGTTCAAAGTGATTGAGAGTTTTATCAGTGCTGGTGTATGGGCTAGTGTGTTACACTGGCATGACAAGCACCACAGGTTGCTTTCAAAATAATAATACTGATAACATCGTCAAAGAAATGAAAAAGATTCCGAAGACATAGCGAAAAATCTACACAATAGGCAAAAAATGAAATTAATTCCGAAGACATAGAGAAAAATCTATATAATCAGCTGAGTGATCCTGATTTCTCATTCTTTTGAAAGAGGCGGTTATTCGTAATGAAGACAATAACGATCTTCTTTCTATGGATCAAATATCAATTATCTGACAATTTCTTCACTGATTTTGCACAAATCGTACTCCCGATATCACTTTGATGTGTTTCATATGGGCCACATCACATAGTTCTCCGCATAGATATATTCCAATTATACAACGCCCCACTGAGTCGAATGGTGTGCCAGCCCGCTGAAGACAGCTTGGATCCTTCAAGGTGCTGACGTGTATCAAGAATTCATGAAAAATGTACGAGGCTGACACCTTCGACTTCGATAACCACCAAACCACCTGTGAATATTGTGTCTTTTAGGTCAAATTGAAGGCTTCTAATAGTACGATTTGGAAATAGAAAAAGAAATATAGCCAGGGATAAGATACGGCCATGTGGCTATTTCGTCAACTCACAGCTCACTAGCGTGAGCTGTGATTTAATGAAAGCCTCATGGGTGGAACGTGATGAAGTAGTGAAAAGGTTAATCAACTGCGTTAGAAGTGGATGGCTTAGTCGTGTACATCTCATACAATATTAACTTGACATTCACCTATTCTCTGTTCACCTACCCACTCATTCAACTTTTTAGGACTGCCTCGTTGGCTGACCAGTCCGTTCCCTACCCTATGATAAATAAAAGTTTTTGAAGCCTTTGAATCCTCCAGAATCCTGTTGAATGTATGTATGTATGTATGTATGTATGTATGTTTGTAT
>JAUOBU010442091.1:0-11157 GCA_032360585.1 Nereis procera | reverse complement strand
TGTGTGTGTGTGTGTGTGTGTGTGTGTGTGTGTGTGTGTGTGTGTGTGTGTGTGTGTGTGTGTGTGAGAGAGAGAGTCCGTGTGTGGGTGCGCATGTGTGTGGGTGCGCGTGTGTGTGTGTGCCTGTGTGTGTGCCACACACACACCACGCCACATCACACCACACCACACATGCCAAACGCACACACCACATACCAAACACCACATATCACACACACCGCACACCACACACCACACACACCGCACACTACACACACTACACAGACACTACACATGCCACAGACACGAACACACACATGACACACATAGATACACCACACACCGCACACACACATGCACACACATGCTTGCAAGCACTTACTATGGGTTGTTTTTTTGGTGTCCAAGCACCCCTTTCTTGTTTGGCTCAGTCATGGTGAACAGCAGTATTCAGTACATTTTCTGCTATTTCACCATTCTGCTCCTCAGATATTGACATCTCAGATGGTGGCCAATACTGAGCTCATTATAAAATCTGTGAACAATTACACATTTGGGCTCATTCCAATCTGTCTATCAAATCATTTTCGTAAATTATAGCATACATGTACATGTCTTAAAATGCACTCGTACAGTTCACAGTCGGAGATAGGTAGTAAATTGGTCTTGGGTTTTAACGGGTCAGCAGTCATGTTTTGTATCTGGATCTAGTCCGTGATCTCGGAAGGATCTCTGGAACGCCATAAGCATTGGGTATATATCCATATGCTATACAGGATGTGCTCAAAGTCACAGGCATTTGTGCTGCGAGGAGCTAGCCCTTCCACTTTCCCCGCAAACACAGAATGCCACCTGGACGTCCACACGACGTCGCCATGTCGAGGAGACGTCCTGGTGACGTTATAGGTTAGCTAGGTTATGCTTGATCAGGATCTCTGCTGATCTCAGGAAAGCTATATGGTAGTTAACAGGAGGAGCATTTGCGTGTCCAGATTTACTTTTCCTGTCATGCAAATACATCATCCTGTGAATGCAAGGGCCTGCAGCACACCCGTAGTTCCAACCAAAGGCGGATGGCTGCATACAAGTTCAAACAATATCCTCATACATCTCTTAACTCTATTTTGCACTTTATCGTAAAATGAGACAAAAGATAATGCAGACAAAAGATAAAAAGCATGCGTCAGACTTAACATGGAGAAGCAGCTGGATGATCAATTAACGGGTCATCCAGGGCTTATTTGTGTTAAGGATGATGCAGGGCTTTCCCCGTCAGTTAGCATGGTAGAGGATCCAAATATACCACAGAGGTTTCCTGAGGACGTCATGACAGGTCGATGTGCTAGGATAACCTTAGAGGAAGAACCAAGGTGAAGGATGATTCTCCCTGTCACGTGTTCGGAGGTGAGGAGGAAGACCCGGCGGTCGGCCACCCTCGACTCCGGGCATTGACCGGAGAGAGGGGCACGTCCAAAGAACGACCTTCGCCTATATTGAGTATTTCAGATATTCATCCTTCACCTTAGAGGTTTTCTCTAATTTGTTTAAGACATAATAACGCCCCCTGTACTTCGGAGGACATTGACATCAAACTCGGCTACTGAGTGTAGCCGAACCAGATTGTATAAAGATGGAACAGCGGCTGCGGACAGATCAGAAGGGATCAGAGAGTACCTGAAGTCTTGCCACCCTTCTCATGACACGTTGATATCTGAGCTATGAATGACTGAGAGCCGTTTCCTCTCTATAGCTGCAGTCGGGCCGCCGTTCCACCTTATGTTGTTTAAAATTACAATGTAAGTGTGGAATAAACCTTGACCATCAACATCTTGGAGTTTGTTCATCCTTATCTCACGACTACTAGTCAAGAAGACAGCCGCCTCTAGAGAGGAGGACCATCTCCTGGATCGGGGCAACCTCTTACTTCAAGCGAAGTCCCTCATATGTGTTCGTTTGGGCCAGCCCCGCAGAACTAAAATCTGAGTCCAGTTAGACTGTAGAAACTCTAAACAGTGCTTCATCAAATGGGGCCCAAATAACGTTCATATATCTGGTGGAGTTATCCTTCTTTGTCTCTTCATCTTCTTCTCTGCCGGTGTTGGTTGTTCTTCTTGATTTTGTGTCATCGGACTGCTCTTCATTCTTCTTGTTCCCCGTGGACGTCTCATCTTGAGTGGGGTCGGTTGGCTGTCTCAAAAATGTTGTACCGTTCGGGTTCTACATCTCAAACAATGTAAGTGGACAACTTAAAATACACAAACAATAGTAGTAGCTCAAATTTAAATAAGGCGGCCCGGTGGGCTGCGGAACATTGAGCGTACCTCTGATATCAAAACTTTATTTTTGAGAACATTTAATCTTATCGCAACAAAGAATATCTTGTTACAGACTATCAAGATGTGCCAAAAGGCGTCAACAGTGTCCCCAATCTCTCACAGAAAGTCAACCGAGACAGGATGACTGGGATGATGGGCCATATCAGCCAGTACCAACATAATTTTCATCAAACCTCTGCAAAGAGAAACACGCAGTGGGAGTAGTTTATCCAAATCCTACATTCATAAGGTTGGAAAGGGATGACTATCTGATATGGTTACATCAAGAAAACCAACAGAAACGTCCCCAGTGTGAGTTTAGACAGGATTTTGAGACAGCCTCTGCCCTGGAACCATTGGATCATTCGTCACTGTCCCGCACCTACAAGGAACGACAAGTTAACCCTCGACCATCAGAACCTGGATACGATTGGGCTTCTGTACGTACATCGTGGAAGGAGTCAGTAGAGTCACTTTGGGATCAACGTCGTCATAACAAGCAGATTCGGGAGAAACATAAGGAACGCTGGAGAAATCTTCAGAGTGACTCACATTGTGGTGAGGACTGGGATAACAATACGACTAGGAACCTCTTCTTGCAGTACAGGAATATTGCAACACAAACTGATCCAGTGTTGTATACAGTAGTAACCCAGTCAGCTCAAATGGACTACATCGAGTGGTTGGATGATATCGAAATCGAGGACCAGGAGACTCAGACGGAGTGGACGGATACGGAAACCCGTCAAGCGTCTTCTCCGAACCTTGCTTCATCTGTAAAGAATCCAGACATCCCGATTGTGGAGGAAAGTGTAAGTATCGGAGCCGAGGGTATAGTAAATAAGAAAAGACAGTTTGAGGAAGCTCATGTTAGGTTGAGGGAGTTGAAGGAGGAGAAGAAGAAGGTGAAAGCCAAAATAGATGAGCTCGTAAAAGAGCTATTTGACCATATGACCATCCGTAACAACCCTTGAATATAAGCTTGAAATGCATGGTCATAAGATAACACTTTCAAAATATGCCAGATAAACCCTTCCTATTAGTAATAATAGTAACTCTAGAAGATGAGGAAGAAGAGACATTATAGTAATGTGTGTAGTGAACCTTCAAAAGAAAGGTTAGGACAGGAACCACATAAGCTAGACTGGATTGTTGATGTTTTTCTGCGATCTTCGGCAGAGACATCGACAGGACAGTAAAACTAGTGTGGAACCTGCAGTCACAGATGAGGAGAAACCAGAAGGATTAGTAAAACCAGAAGCAAGTGTTTCAGGATTGGGAGATTCCTTCGGTCGAATCTATCTCTCAGAAGTATCAACAATTTCTGAGCCCGGGACCAGCTTCTCGAACCCGCCTCTCTAAGCAAGAAGCAAGAAAGAGGATTAAAGAATTGTATCGATATACTAAAGCTCGGGTTAGAAACAAAAGAACATCCCCTCAGACGATTAGAAGGTTTAGGTCTCGAAGTTAGGCCTGAAAGAATTGATAAGGCAAAGCGTGTTTTGTTTAAAGAACATTTGGATTTTGGTGAATCTGAGGTTGAAATCTTTGAAGATCCGCCAGATTCTGAGACTGAGGGTAATCTTGAAATCAGTCAATTGGTGCAATATCCTCCAAGTGATGAAGATGAAAATGTTCAAGAAGAAAGCGGCGAAGGCTATTATTTGGATTATCTTTTAAAAGAACCATCCGAATCTAGCTTTGCTGGTTTGTTCGAGGAACCTCATGAGCCCACACCAGTGAAACTACCAGAAACATGCGTTAGAATAGACGACGAGGATTTGGAGGTTGATCGAGAGGTTATTTTCAAAATGGATGCGGATGCAGCGCAGACACATTGACAGTCAAACGAACTGAGGCCAATCATGTTTTCAAATTGGATAAATTTGTGGCAGGTAAAACAGAACCCCACACATGGTGGGACCGGTTTTCTGAATATCGTGAATTGAAAGGACTCCGAACTACCAGGATGTTTCCTATGACGGTCGACAACGAGACCAATAGTTGGTTCCATCTTCTGCCATCAACTGACAACCTAAAAATGGAGTTTCTCACTGAATTTGGTGAGAGGTCTGGGATAAACAAAAGTCATTTCAACGAATGACTCAAGGATCCCTTGGTGTTAGAGAATTCATTCGTGGGATTTCGGCAAAAGCTTATAGATTGTACAGCCTAGATCAACATGCCAAACTGTCTGGTGATTAGGAGAAGGAGGTCGTAACTGTGTTGATGAATGGGTTTAACCCGTTCATCCAAACTTTGATGTTATTACGTAAAGTGAATACATCGGCAGAAATTATAGAAGCCGCCCGGGATGCAAAGTGCATCGAGGCGTCTCCATCCATGAACTCGGTATTAGCAGAGCCGTGGAAGAGAAATGGAAAGGCTTGGTGTTGCCGGTCATGTCTGACCTTAAGTCAACCATTCAGGAGTTGCGAGGGTTGAGTGGAGGATCAACAGGTGGAGCGGCCAAACCCATTGCAAAATGGAAAAGGTCGCCTGCCTCCGTATCATCTTCTCGGGAATCCCCTCCTGAAGCCTCTCCTGGGAAACGGGTATCATTTGAACATGCAAAAACTTCTCTGACACCCTCACCACAGGGGTCTCGACCTCCGTCTCCAAATCCAGATCTGACTTGCTACCATTGTGGGAATAGAGGACACACGAAGACTAAGTGTGCTCTCTTGATGAAAGGAGCGCTATGATGCAATCTTTTCCATCTCCCACAACCGTGACCGAGATTCGACGATGGTTGGGCCTAAGTGGTTACTATCATCGATTCATCAAGGACTATTCGAAAATTGCTCACCCATTGACTGAATTAACTAAGAAAGATGTACCTTTTGTCTGGTCTTCAAAATGTCAGAATTCCATGGATACTATCAAAGAAGCACTATTACAAAACGCTGTGCTGTATTATCCGGAATTGGACCGTGAATTCACTTTGAATACGGATGCTTCAATCCATAGCATCTCTTCTATTCTATCACAAAAGGATGATGAAGATGTATTGAAACCTATTGCCTTTTTCTCTATGAAGTTGACTCCCGCACAGCAGGTTTGGGATATTAATTCTAAAGAAGCCTTTGTTTTAGTAATGTCTATAAGGCTACATCGACATCAAATTGGAACCAATAAATTGACTGTCATAACAGATAATCTCACTACTCGATATCTGCAGACACTAAAAAGGTCATCTTCGCCAAAATTGTTGCGATGGGCCTTGGAGTTACAGGGACTCCACCTAGAAATCAAGCACACACCTGGTAAAACTATCCAGGCGGTAAATGCTTTGTCTCATGTCCCCAACGGGAGAAAGACTCTGGAAGACCATGAGTGTCGAAATAGCTGGAGACACCTCTAGATGATCATTTGGTGCTGAATGCAGCTGCTGCCCAGCAATATATTACTATTTCCGAAATGGTTGATACATTCCGTAACTCCTCTGAGGGATTGGATCTAGTCACAGATCAGCTGATGAGGGGTCGAACGGTGGGTTCGGCCCTGACACTTAAGACACCCAGGACCTCCACCCTGAGAATAATCAGGAGGGTGTCCAGCTTCTAAAAGAAACACAAGACATCTCCTCTTTACCCGGTCTGGATTGGCAAGATGGTAAGCAGTTGTTTCAAGGATTCATCGTCAATGTGAAAGTGATGCATTCCATAACTCCTCGGAGGGATCGGATCTAGTCACAGATCAGCTGACGAAGGGTCAAACGGTCGGTTCGGCCCTGACACTTAAGACACAAAGCCAGGACCTCCACCCTGAGAAAAATCAGGAGGGTGTCCAGCTTCTGAAAGAAACACAAGACATCTCTCCTTTACCCGGTATGGATTGGCAAGATTGTAAGCAGTTGTTTCAAGGATTCATTGCTGGTGTAAAAGCGATGTCTTTGAAACAAGAACAGTCTTCTGACTTCAAACCAATGATTCATTATCTAAAATTTGGCACTCTGCCTAACAAACATCGGATGGCAAAACGCCTTCTGGTTGATCACTTGAACTTTCTCCTTGGTGACGATGGGTTGCTCTATCATTTGTTTTCACATTCCTGGAAAAAGGAAGAGCATTCATATCATCTGCAGCTGTGTCTGCCTCAAGAGTATCGGTTATATGTGGTTCAACAGTACCATGATAATGTATTGGGAGCCCATTGTGGTTCCGTGAGATTGCTAACTTCTCTTCAAAGATGATACTTTTGGCCTAAAATGCAGTCGGACATTATGGATTACGCTAAGACCTGTGCCCAATGCACACAGAGCAAGAGGTTGAGCACAGGACGTAAGTCTCCTATGGAGCTCCAACAGATTTATCCCTTGTGGTACCAGGATCAGATACTGTACCATCTCTCCTCCAAATTATGCATCCCCAGGCATTAACTGCCTCCAATCGACCTTCACAACAACTTCTGGTGAAAAAGTCTTCCACCAGGGAGTGCACCCTTCCGCCATACTCCCCAGAGCCACCTTCAGTTACGTCTGGAGAGTGAATGTAGCGCCACCACACTAGTAACTCATAGTATTTTTCAACTTCGCTTTGTCATGGCGTGTTGAGAAATGCCCAGGCTCTCTCAAAACTATTCGTCTTGAATATCTTTGAGGTCGCCTCCAACCTTTTTGGTTGCACGAATAGCCTTCAGAAGGGTTGGTTCTCCTTCGTGTGCAGCCAGGAAGGTCTTGACCTTTGTTTTCCGGAGTATTTTCTGTTTTTGTTAGTGACGCAGAATTACCCACGCACGGGAGCTCGCCCTTCAGACCGCACTCCGCTCAGAAGGCAGGTTAGGTGGAGGCTCGCACGGGAGCGCGCTCTCCCTCCGTGGAGTTGGCTGGCTCTCCCTAGTCCTAGGGAGTGCCTGCAGGATCCCCATTACCCTAGGATTTGGTGCGTTATAAAGGCACACTCCCTAGGGTAATGGACCCAGGTTTCTTGTAGGTCTGTCATTGATTGTATCACTTGTTATTGTTTCCTTTGAACATGGCAAAAAGTCAGGCTGTGACTTCCGTATCGGTTGGAAGTGAAGTTTGTACTTAGTTGTATTAGTTTGCCCGTCGTTGTATTAGTTGGGAGCTCTGCTCCACTCTCGTTGCCTTCATCTCCTGTGCGGTCCCTCTGTGGCTCCTTCTCTGAAGGGTGTATTCATTCTAAGTAGCTATCTCACTCCGTACATTCGTTATGAGCGTCAGAGCCAAGGGATGTGGTCATTTCACTCAGTGGTGGGATGCCCATCTTAAATGCCCTCGTTGTCGTTCATGTAAGGCTCCTAAAGTCGATGCTCCAGGAACCTTTTGCCAGATTTGTTCTAACTGGACAGAATCAGAATGGTCCATGTTCTTATCGAGAAGGACTTACAAAAGCAGAGCTTATGCCTCCTCCCAGAGTAGTTCTTCTCCTAAAAGATCTGTCATGAGACATAAATCTCCTGGTATTAAATCTTCTGTGTCTGCCCCTGCGGGCCCAGTGCTACCACAGGAACGCTCAGCTAGGTTAGGGAAGGCTGGGAGGGCCAGATCGGTTACCAGTGTCGAATCTGGCCCTTCACTGAGGCCATCCTTCGGCAGAAAGGCCAGATCTAGAATTTCCCCACTAAGCCAGTGGAGCTAGGCAAGAGAAGAAGCGCGAGATTCTCCCTAGCAGGTTTCAGAGAGTTTCTGCAGTTCAGGAGAATCCTTTGAAATGCTCCAGTTCCTTTCCGTACAATCCGGAGAAAGATGGAGCCACCTTACCTAGTCCCCCGAAGGATAGGTCGCTGTCTCTGGATAGCAGCCCAGCTAGATCTCAATATTCTGTATCTGATCAGGAAATGCAGATGGGTCCTTCTGTATCCTTAGAGGGGAGTCGGGCACTAGACCTTTTTAGAGGGCAGTTTAGAGGGGTTAGTGATCATAACTTGAACACTAAAGCTGTCAAAGTCCCTTCTAGTAAGATGGAAAACACAGAGATTGTGTCAAAAAGTTCCATATGCTCAGAGCAGACTGTCAGGAGCAAGCTTTGCAAGGAGAAGTCTGCCCGGAGCTCGCCCTGCCCAGAACAGGCTGCCCGGAGCGTTCCCTGCCCGGAGTGGTCTGCCTGAAGCACAGTCTGCCCGAAGTGGTCTGCCCGGAGCGGATGTCTGTTGGGAGCGGTTTGCTGGAGCGATGTCTGCCCAGAGCGATGTCTGCCCAAAGCGACCTGCCCGGAGCATGGTCTGCCCGGAGCGGTCTGCCTGGAGCACGGTCTGCCCGGAGCGTTCTGCCCAGAGCACGTCTTGCCCGAAGCACTCTGCCCGGAGAATGTCCGGTCCGGAGCGGCCTGCCCGGAGCACGATTTGCCCGGAGCAAGCCTTCCAGAGCTTGACTAGTCAAGAGATCTCTACCCGGACTTCAGAGCAAGTTGGTTCCTCCAAGTCCCTGGAATCATCAGGCAATGCAGCTCCACCTAACTTACAGGGAGTTCGTAGTCTCCCTTTCAAGTTCAGGGCCAGGTAGTAACTCAGACAGTGGTTCAGGAACGCAATGTCAGGAAAGCTCCACGAAGCTCCAGTTTGACCCGTTGCGATGAGTTAGACTTTAGTAGCCCGGTCTTCTCTGGGGGTATGGCCCTGCAAAATCAGAAGTTATGTTAAACTCAGGGCCCTGCCTTCCAAGTATCTACAATCTCCTGCTCCCTTCTCGAGTTTCAAGGGCAAGCATGGTAAAGTTCAGAACAATGACTTAGTCAGTTCTGTAGTTCTACCACAGACTCTGTCAGAAGGCCAATCAGGAACGCTCCTTCTAAAACTCTACCTTCGTGCCCTCTGAAGGGTCCTTCCTCCTTCAAAATTACGTGCTCCATGGAAGAAGGGGAGAATTGGAGAGCAACATCAGGGGTATATTGTAAGTCCTCTTCTCCCTGACAGGGACTTACCTCTCTACTCCAATGTCCAGTTGAGCTCCGACCATGCTCAAAGAGCAGCTGGCAGTCCTGTCCTACGTGGACTACACCTTGGCGGCAGAACTGTCAGCCTCTGAGCAAGACTCAGAAGAACAATCCTTGAAACATAAGGCCAAAGAGGCCATTAGAGTGGGCCTCAGGGACATAGAGCACGCCTCGTCCATCACTCAGAAGGTTGTAGGCAACATAGAGTTGGCGAGGCGTGCTATAACCCTTAAAAGTCTTCCTTTCGATCAGGAGACTAAGGCCCAGCTCCAAGCTCTCCCACTGGGCAAAGAGGCAGCGTGAGCTCCGCGGTGGATACTCTGCCTCTAAGCCCCCTCAGGCGAAAAGAGCTCGGAGAGGCACTCTTCAGCCTTAAGCCCCTAAGGACAAGAGACAAAGGCCTAAAGGGGAAACAAGGACAGAACAAGGGGAGTGGTAGAGGCCAAGTCCTAAATGTTGATGCCTCTGCTCCCATTCCCATCGTGGGAGCCCCTTCCAATCTTCAGGAGCACCAGAAACCTTGTAGATGCAAGAAAAGGGCAATGAAGGAGGAGATTCAGCCCTAGGCCCACGAGCGCTACCCCCTTCCTATAGTTGGGCCAGACTAATGGCCTACACGAATCAGTGGAGAATGATTACTGGCAACAGATTTATATTAGACATAATCAACCACGTTTCAGAGAGCAGCCTCCATTCTCCCAAGTCTTCCAGCCCTTTGCTCTTCCAAGAGAGGACAATCCGAAGCGGGAGGGAGATAAAAGCAATGCTAGACAAGGATGCAATAGAACCTGTGAACCATGGGCCGGGCTTCTATTGTAACCTCTTCCTTGTAGCCAAGCTCTCAGGGGAATTTCGGCCGGTGATCAACCTCAAGTCTCTCAATCTTCTGATGTACAATCCCAGATTCAAGATGGAGACTTCGAGGTCCATTGTGAAGGCCATCACCTCAGGAGACTGGACTGTGTCTATTGACCTACAGGACGCTTACTTTCATGTACCAGTCCGTCCAGAGTTCAGACACTACCTGAGGTTTGCAGTCTCAGGAACAGAGGCCTACCAATTCAAGGCACTGCCTTTCGGCCTCTGTTCGGCCCCCAGGATCTTCACCATGATCCTGAGGGAGGTGGCGCAGCACTTACATCAAAGAGGTATAAAGTTTCATCACTACCTCGACGACTGGCTCATTCAACATCAAGATCCTGTTGTCCTCAGGGAACAGCTGACATACATCCTCAGTATCGCAGAACGCCTGGGATGGATCGTGAATCTGGCAAAGTCAGACTTGACACCAAGTCGCCAGTTCACTTACCTGGGCATGGACTTCAACACAGAGTCTGCCCAGGTTCATCCATCCCTCAGGAGAATCGAGAGACCGGAGGGGTGTGTCAGGCTGTTCCTGAGAAGGCCAAGTCAACCAGCTCGCGCTGTTTTTCGTTGTCTTGGCCAGATGGTCAGTCTGTCAGATTTGACTTGTCTGGGCAGGTTGCGCACAAGGCCCCTTCAGTTTTGCCTGTTCGGCCAATGGCGTCCGCGTTGCAACGACCTTGAGCAACAAGTAACATTAGACGAAGTTGTTCGCCAGGACCTTCAGTGGTGGCTCTCAAGAGGGAATACCCTTCAGGGAGTGCCAATAAGACCACCAGAGCCACCTGTCACTCTGATGACAGATGCCTCTTTACTTGGATGGGGAGCCTACCTCACGGTGGGCAAAAGGTGCAGCCAACTGTCTGGAGCGTGGTCTTCCACCTATACGGGCCGCTCGATAAACACCCTGTAACTGGAGACTGTGCTCCTTGCGATCCAGGGGTTTTCGAGTATGCTCCGCGACTAGGTGGCCTTGATCCTCTGCGACAATGCCACAGCTATGTCTCACCTGTCCAAGCAGGGGGACACTCATTCGGCCCTTTTATGTGGTCTGACTTGGCAGATATTCTCCCAGATGAACTCTTTGAATCTGAGAATGAGAG
>JAUOBU010440981.1:0-11159 GCA_032360585.1 Nereis procera | reverse complement strand
GGATCTGTGTTTACCCCGTATTCCAAAACTTTTCTTTTCATGTATAGATAAGTTAATGCTGCTCTTCTTTGTGTGTATGTGTACCGTTCTTTTCTTTTTGTGATTTTGATGCCTCTTTTTATTCCTGTGATGGTTTTCTGATTCCTTAACACGTTTTTGAATTCTTCTACACAGAAACTGTTTTGTGTCTTGCTTACTCCTTTTGTCGAAACCTTAGTTGTGTTGGCTTTACTTTCTTTTAGGATGTATGTCTTTGAATTAGGACATATCATTTCATCTCCACTCGCTTCTTGCTTCCACTTCCCAGGACATCTACTTTCGGGTTTAAAATAGTTGAAACAACAGTCTGCTGGCTTCCATTCTGCTTTGTTCCTCAGCTCCACGCAATACTCCTGGTAGTGCTTCTCACAGGCCGGCACCGGCATCCACTCGCGAAGCACTTTTAAGAATTCCTCTTTCTTGCTCTTCTCTACACATCTGTCTAGTCTCTCTTTGCTGATAGCTAAATATAATGAGTCAGTGTCTGTTTCCATTACAGTGAAATTATAGTCTTCCACGTATTTCGTAATGAAGTCATAATAGAACCTCAGAAGACTTAACTTCGCGTAATTGAGAATGGTAAACCCGAGAATTATAGGCATATTTTGCACTATCGTTCTTTTACTGTGCTCAATTTCACATACATCGTGGCCGATTTCCTCTAGGTTTCTGAAAGAGGATCGTTTGACGTGCAGATGAGAGTATTTTTCGTAGCAGACAATGTGTTTGTACATTTTGTTTTTCGCTAGGATTGACTTACCAAAGATACTATTTCCTATTAGCTTATATACTGCTCCTATCATTTTGTAGTCAGGGTTGTTGTCTGCCATTCTCCTATAGTGTGTGATTTCCTCGACGATATTGTTGAACGGCGCTCCTCTGTCGAATTCTAGTATGCGGTGTGTTTTAGCTAATACTATTCCGTTTTCTAGATACCATTTCACGAGTGGGGTAATGAACCATTGCTTTGTTGTGTGGAAGCTGGATACTAACATTTTTCTTTCGCGTTTTAAGAGAGACAAGTCTATTCCAACCTGGGTATTTTTGAAAATTGGTGGAAACTCGCGAAATTTGTCATGTAGTTCTTCTGGAACGAACAAGTCACACTCCACTAATCCAAATATCTCTTCCGATGAAATGTATTGTCTAATTTCATTTTGAGTTAGCTCTCGTTTGCGACATTTTTGAGAGGTTTTGTTCTTGTGTATTGTTTGAGCTAACTCGTCTGTTTTAACTAGCCTATCCCACTCACACTCCCAAACCTACATTAGTTTATACCCCTCATCTTCAATATCTCTGCTTCGCTGCAGGGTTTCTTCATATACCTGTGCATGTGTCATATCTTGGCTAAATGGATGAGGCGCGTCTCTCTCTCGACGGTTATTCTCGCAATCGTGTGAGTGATGGAAACACCCGTGGAACTGAGCTACCATCGTAGTTCCGTCTGAGTTTCTAACGTACCCATCAACTCTATTGTTTCCATTACCAACTCTTGTTTCCCCTTTGAAGAGCGCTTTGTTCATGTGCACGCCTTTCTTCTTCTCGAGGTATTCCAGCCAGGTTAAAGCTTTAAAGCTTTGTGAGGAAACTGTTTTGGGTCTGAAGCTATTTTCTTCTTCTCTAATTGTGATAAATCCTATTGGCATGGGATTTCTTCAGAACAGAGAGGTAGAGGCTGTTTGCATCATAACCAACAA
Organism: Nereis procera; assembly: GCA_032360585.1. Lineage (NCBI taxonomy): Eukaryota > Metazoa > Annelida > Polychaeta > Phyllodocida > Nereididae > Nereis > Nereis procera. The sequence goes on along the minus strand of JAUOBU010440981.1, from coordinate 9,423 downwards.
TTTCTCTCAGAGTTCTGGGGTTACAGTATCTGTGTGGTTTTATTTCTGTTTCGTTCGCCTTAGCATAGCGAGTAAGAACAATTGATGATCCGCCGATAAGAGACTTTTTAAGAGAGTGGAAGAGATCGGAGTTATTTATTAATGCGAGTGGAGTAAAGGACTTTTTGAATAGATAGATAAATGCTACCCCGGAGATGGTAAAGCTGTCCGTGATAGGGTCTATCTCTAGTTTATAAAGGGAGTTCATATGTTTTTCTAATGCCTCCATCGCCGGCTCCACGTCTAGGGTATTGTAGTACACAAGCAGCTCTTTCATGGTCTTCGTACTTCTTTCTCTCCACACTGTTTTGCAATTATTGTACTCCTCTTCCGATATGTTTTTATCTTTTAAAGAGGAGTAGAAAGCTGAGTGAGGAGGCAGTGATGTCTCTTCCAGCATGTTGAGAGATGTGAAATATTCATATGGAAAGACAAATTTTTCTTGCCTGCAACCATATGCTTTCAAACACTCTGAATAACCTGTGCCTGGCACGAGGTAGTTAGTTATGTCTAGAAAGCGAAAGTGATGTGTTAGCATGCCAATATATTTGTTATTTCTATGAATAATGTAAGGAGACATTTCCTCAGTGCGAAGGTGGTAATGGGCAATTTCAGAGAGAAACAGAGGCAGAACATACAATTTGCTATTAAATCCTAAAACGGGTATCTGATTTATATATTTCACTATTCTTTCTTGTAGTCTCTCAAAATGACTAAATCGCCTGCTTTCCTTAGGGAGGATGTCTTTCATCTTTTCAAATTGTTCAAGATAGGGTTCCAGATAGTCTATCACTTTATTAGCAGCTGCGGAAGATATAGCAACTAGCTCATCAATAATGTTCTTCATGAAATCGAAAGTGCTCTCACTGTCCTCACGCACTTTACACACAACTTTGGTCAATCCTGGCACGTTAGAAGTAAATGCAATGCTGGCTAAAACATGTTTACTGGTATATATGAGCTTCCCCACGCTGCTGTTTATTTTTTTCTTGAAACGATTCGCAATCATAGAAATCTCTATAAGGGTAATATCATAGAGAGAAGGGTATGTTGATGCCAATTTCTTCTAGTGAATCAAATACTGTGTTTGGAGGAGTATAGATCCCTTCTGGGAAAATCTCTCACTTTGTTTTCACAGCACTTCTCATGGCGTATCAGTATGGAGTGTCTGCGACTTTCAAAGTGGTGCCCGCAAATTGAACATGTCATCCACTTACAATATAGATCAAAGTCTTTAATAAAGGAATAATGGTTTCTAAACTGGTTGATGAACATCTGTCTCCACGTGCTATCGGCAGTTGATCTTCTTACAATTGCAGCAGATGTCCTGGTTTTCGTTGTCTTCTCAAGAGCGTAGACGTTGATTCTTATTTTGAAGAATTTTTCAACATTCATTATTTGGCTATTCTTTACTCCTTTGAATTCGGACCATTTCTTACCTGTAAACCTCTCACACATAACTTTGGCAGAGAGGGAAGGGTCTGCTTCCTTAAAGATGAGTGCAATACATTTAAATAGACAAAGACTGCCGGTGCTAGGAAGGCTGACCAGTCCTCTGTTGGCTTTGATATAGCGGGGGAGAATAGTTTTGCATCTTATTGGCACGTCAAAAATGTTGAAAACATACAAGCATATGTTTGTAATAAAACGGAGCTTCCATTTAGTATTCTCTCTGTTTAAATGAGCTATTGAGTCTATGTCTGTATTCATTACTTTATCAGTAAAGGTTTCATAATGGCTTTCCTTTTTAATTAAAACAGGTTCTGTAAACATTAAAAAGTTATTTTGACTAGCGTGAAAATACCTGTATTGCCCTGTTTCAATGGTTTCTTAAAGACTCCCGAAAAGAACAATTAATTTTGAATCTGTTAGGAATCCCGGAGAAGATATCGTTTAGTTCGTCTTTAATTTTGCCAACATCCCCGCTTTCAAGCCTGTAGTTATAAACATGCCTCACTTTCTTAGGAAATGTCAGAAAGAATGATCGTATTGCACTATAGTGCTCACTATACTCTTCCTTAGCAGCCTTATTTGCGAGAATAAAGTCAGGATATTGAGGAGTGGCTTCACCGGAGTACTGTATTTCCTTTTCATTATGTGTAGGCCCCTTATTAGAGCTGGAAGAAGGTGCAGTACTTGCTCTTTGCGATGAATGAATTAACTTGTGACGACGTAAATTGTCTGAACGTGAGAAATACTTGTTGCATATATCGCAGTGGTAAAGCATGAGTTTACATCTCTTGCTCTCAACGTGTCTGTTGAGATTGCTTTTTCTCACAAACTCCTTTTTACAAACAGGGCACTCATAGGAAGTCATCTTGACTATTGCATCTGCGAGTGCTAGTGAATACACGCATGCGCGCTCTCACACACTAGTCACTCTATCGTTCTCTTTCATCACACACACACACACACACACACACAGGCGCGCAGTCATGCGCGCTTCTCACTTAATAGTAGTAAATTTTCTTTGTCAGTTTCGGGCCCATTGCTGGGTCCTTCAAAATTTAGGTAAGCTAGCAGATTCCGACTCATGGAGAGAGTGCACCAACGCTAAAATCAACGTCAGTGCCACATCATTCCATTGGGGAAAACGGCTTATTGCAGAATCTAATCACGGGTGCGTTGATGCACTCAGTCCGGAATTAGAAATGGTACTGGCTGTTCACACACACACAACTCCCTATTGTGCCAGGAGTGGCTACCGAATGCGAGGGTTCTATTCTGTTAGTTATCCGGGGAGGTTTCATTTTATTTCGCGATTCTTTCGCTGATATCGGTTGTCATCACTCACGTTTACGTAGGAGTAATAGTATTATATTTTCGTCGGACCGTTTCCTCATGAAGATGTTGCTAGTGTTCAAAGAACGGCCTCCCTCTTATTGTCCTCGTGTTTTTGTTCGCTAATGTGAGTTTTCACCTGCCATCTATAGTCGACGGAGGTTCGCGCGCCTACTGATTGCTGGTAGCGGCGCTTTGGTCTGCTGAGAAGGGAGTGGCCAGTCAGTGAGAGGTGCGGAATGCTGTAGTTGCACGTTCGCGTTATTTTTTAACCAGGTAAGTGGAAGCTTGGAGAACGCGGTAGAACCTGTCCTGCTAACACTTCTACCTGCATTCTGTGCTGTCTCATCTCGTTGTCGCAGGTGGGAGGGGTAGTTGTTTGTGTCTCACAAGCACACACAGGCTATATTGTGCCGTCCATGCAATGGGCGCAGATGGCGAGGTCCTTGAGACCCTGCGCCTTCTGGGTTGCCACAGAAGGCATGCCGGAGGGGTAGGAGGAGGGGAGAGCAATGGCGTGCAATACTCGCCAGTACAGACGCAGCCGTAATGGAAATCGAATAATTACAATAAGAATGATGTAGTAATAGAATAATATGATATTCAATTAAGACAGGTAATTACATGCAAAATAAATAGAGTTCTCTATATGCTCTGTCCGCGCACTATGATTGTCCCATCAGCTGGTAATAAAGTGTGAAGAGTGTGAAGGTTAAGTAGATTTCAGCGGTATTAATGTTTTCCTTCTGGAGATGAGGGGAGGTGGAAGGAGCGGATGACGAGGCCAGCTCCTCTTCTTTGATAGTTGGAGACGAGTATACAGTTGATGAAAACGAGTTGACTTCAATTTCCTGCGGCAGGTGATGAGCTATTCCAGAAAACCCATCATGGTTACTTTCTCCAAACACAATGCTCGGTTCCTGAAAGGAGGAAGGGAACAAATGGAGAAAAGAAGAAAAGAAAGCGTGTTCGTTTATAATTTCGTCGGGTCCAGTAACGAAGGAGTCATTTTCTTCGTCTATTTCGCTGTAGTAAGCGGGAGGTACTACACTGAATTCACCTTCATCATCACTATCGTCAATGTCACTTACAGGATCCATTTCGTGGTAAACCATTTGCAAAGCTATTAGTCTTCAAAGGGATAAGAGAGACCGAGGTAATGGCAATATCTCTCGTAAGAAATAAAACAGTAATCTCCTTGGATTCCTTCCGGCACTTCGAGAATCGTTACTTGGTGCGGACCAAGTTCTATTGTAGAAGTTATATTGGCAACTTCATTTATTCTTAATTCATGGCGTAAAACACTTTGAAACAAGTGTAACAAATTCAAATCAAGAATAAGACAGTATCTGTTGTTGTGTTTGTAGTCGAAGACGTGTAAGGGGTGCGAACAGTACTGCACTGTCGGGTTATATTGTTGCAGCATATATTTGTCGTATGAAAACAGATGATACCACGTCCTTCCTAGAACAGTTAGCGGTGACAAATGTATAGCATCACGTCTTAACGTGCGAAGGTGGTTTACGCAAATGGCGGCTAAAGAGGAGGGTTCCCTCTTTTCCACCCTCAAAAAATGAACGTACTCTTGAAAGAAAAAAAGTAGGCTCAGTTCATCTAGGTAAACTGCCCCTTCTAGGTTAACAATCTTATTTTTAATATAGTCCAGATCGCTGTTCCTTATTATATAGAGGAGTGATTCTCTAGCCAGTTTAATAATTCTGTCAACGGCTCTCATTTCGCCTACTGTTCCGTTACCATTGGGAAGTGGTGGGCACTTAAATCTGAAGACGAGAAATCGCTTTTCTTTGTCTTTGCTGTGAAATCCAATGGAGAATGTGTCAACCATCCTTTGAACTTGCACTGTAATGTCGATGGTGTGTCTAAATTTAGCAACAGTGTTTGAAAAATGGTCGAATAGGTTGTCTTTCTCTTCAGAGTTCAATTGGTACATTGCGATTTCTGTTACTTTGTTGCAAATAGCTGCAGTTGGTAAATCTTCTTCAGGTTGATAGCAATGTTTTTACTTTTATCGGGAAGCGCTAAGATGCATATTGTTCAGAGACATATGACTTCTTACCATGAAAATTGCACGAGCTATCTCTCTCGTCGTTGGAAGGATGTGGAGAACGTTATCCGCGATACGTTTTCTTTTCCGCACTCTGTGGTGAAGGAAAAAAAGGGGATAAGGTGAGCAGTGAGTTAATCAATAATCGCCAAATTCATTTAGCAACTGCCTAGCTATTTTGAACAACATAAGGACGTTGCTTTGTTGCAGGATCTTAAGACGACGCTTTACAAGTGTAATAGGAATTGATCGTGAAGGGAAGGAGCTCTTCGTAAACAAACTAGTACTTCAGGGCGTTATGTGTTGTCATCATATCCTATCAATGGTTAGTTATCATCTCTCACCTCTTAAGTTGATTCTTCTTCGCTAGACTCGGGAATGGGGACGACTTTTTTCTTAATAGATTTCACCGATTTGCGGAAAGTTTTAGCCCCTGCCTTGGGCGTCTTTTTCGTTTTTTTTTCGCAGGGGGTTCTTCGTTTTCCTCGCCTTCCTCATTTATAAACGATTCATGAACGGGAGATGTTTCTTCAACTATATTCTCTTCCAAAATCTGCTTTGTCTCTTTGAGAAACAGGAGAAAGGATTGAGTAGACATATTAACTCCGCTTTTCAAATAGCGCGTAGTCCCCTCTGAAGTTGACGTTTGTCTTATGTCGACTCTAGGTTGTCCTTTGAACATGCTAATCCGCAATAATACGTTATCGGGAAGTCCGGTCATTACTTCAGGCTGCTCGGTTTTGCCTTGCATCATTCTAAGTAATGCAGGGGTATAAGTCTTTTCATTTTCAACGATCATTCTTGCCGCAGATCTCGAAATTAATAGACTCCTGTTTTTAATAACGTCGTTGATCATGAGGTAAAGACCGCTGAATTCGGCGGTTACTTCCATCTGGAATGATAGTTATTATCTATTACTATGACTTGTTTACAGTGTGTGTGTGTGTGTGTGTGTGTGTGTGTATGTGTGTGTGTGTGTGTGTGTATGTGTGTATGAGTGACAGTAATAGTCTAATCGCTAGAACTCAGTCCGAGCTACACTGTGACGAAAGGATTGCGAGTTTCCATTAATTAAAATTAAAGTCGTGAGACTGGGTTTCACTGTGGTGAAAGAATTACTATTTCACTATTAGAATTAAAGTGTTAGTTCTCGATAGTGTAAACGTTCACAAGATAGAAGATGAGTGAGAGTAAGAGAGAAGAGAGTGTAGACAAGAATATATGTCAGTATGCCAGAAGGCAGGTAAGAAATGACGTCCTACCGTAGCGTCGAGTAAATGGGTTGGTGCGGAGTAGATCTTGGCAAGTTGTTACTGTTCAAGTGGAAGTGAAGTGGAGGCTAAAATGGAGAGTATATATATTCTGTCACTTACAAACGTACTCACTACGATTGCAGTAGAATGATGACTATTGAATTACTAATAGGTAGGTGGATAATAGCGTTATGCAGCATTATTTGTTAACCCTTTACCCATCCTATTCGCTGTCTTTGTTGCAGACATAAATACTGCTCAGAGGAAACCCATTCATTGAACAATGAGGATAATGGCGAAGATTACATTCCACTGCTTAGGCGACATAGAAGAGGAGAGAACAATTTAATGAATGAACAATATTGCAGTAGGTTTGGAAGTAGCAGATGCAACAGAATAGTACTCAGAGAAGAGAGTAGAAATTGCTTGCGTTAGCTAACCTTTCAGTACTGAATAGAACAACACTGTTCTTTGACGAATAATAATACAGACAATTCTTACGTAAGCAATACCCTTTCAGTACTCTACTTCTTCTAGTGAACTGAACAATTTACCCCTTACTCACTAATGAATCATTATGCCTATTCACTACTACCTATATTAGTACTTATTCAACGAGTGTTATAGTCTTTCTATATAACCATTCTTACCTTGTGGTTCGGTACTGTCTTGTTCTTGGAAGACGAGTCTGCAGTCAATAAGGTATTTTTTAACACCTTCTTCCAGAGATTTCACCACTTTGTTTTTGAAGTTGTAGTCGCCAGGAATTATCGTGGATTCCATAAGTCTGTAGTTAGTTTTGTATACAGTCCTTATGAGCATTCGCGTTTGGAAGACTGTAGGTTGGATAGACGGCCACAGTTCGATCAGACCGGAAAACAGGTGAACCCTCTTGCTGTTGCGAGTAAATTCCCTGTCGTCTCTAACCATTCTTGTAAACAATTCTCTTTTGTCCCCGTTGCTAACAGACACCATAAATGATGAGAATAGCATACGGGAATAATGCTCGCAGAATAGTTGATAATTCCTCGCAACCGGTTCAGAAGAGTGAATGTTACACTCTCCTTCATGGTACTCTTCCCCTTCTTCCCCTCCTTCCTCTTTCTCTTCACTCATTAAACTCGCTCTTTTAGGCACGCTTTCACCCATCTCTACCTTTTCGCTTAATTTGGCTAGTTTTTTCGCCCTGTTCACGAGGGATGAGTAGTCATTGGCCACAATTTGCGCGATTATTTGAGCGATTTTGTTTTGGAAAACATCGTCATACGGGATAATTGTCGTCGATAAATGACAACAAAACCCTATGGTTTTCCTCGCAGCGAGAACAATTTCATCCTTGTCTGGTGTGTAATCACTCCAGTTATCCATCACAGTGCGTTTAATTCCTGCTGCTCCAAACTCCTTTAATTCGTGAAGAGCTTCAAGTCCTTCTGTATCGCCGACTACCGACTCGTAATCGTGATACAAGTCGATAACCATCATTGCGAACTCTTGACAAAATTCTTCGAACAATGGCAACATCTCAACCTCGATATTAGAACCCCTGACTACGAGAGCGAGAGTGTAACCGTGAGTGAAAGAGAGAGAGAGTGTGTGTGCAAGAGAATAAGAACCTCACCACAAAGCGAAAGAGTGAAAGGAGTGACCTTGCAAAGGATTGTGTAACAAAGCGCTCATTATGCTCACATATAAGATATTGTTGTTTGCAGTATAGAACCACCTAACGTGAAGACAAGTAACCAGAACATGGAACATGAAGAAGAAAAGGGATTTGTTTTTGTTCATCCTTATACGTGTACTATAAAGGGGCCTTCGGGAAGCGGCAAAACGAGTTTGACTGTACAAATACTCAATAATCTTCCTGTCATCTTCGCTCCTCCTCCTCAAAATATAGTATTTTATTACTCCCAGTGGCAGAGCAAATACAACAATATTCACGAGAAGACAACTTTCAAAAAAGGTTTGCCTTCAGCTAGTGAATTGAAGCGTTAAATGTCCCTACTCTTTTCATTGTAGACGACAGAATGAATGAAATAGATCAATTAACGACAGATATTTTTGTAAAATATTCCCATCATAATAATTTAAGCATCATCTTACTTCTACAGAACTTTTACAACAAGAACAAGTATCAAAGAACTATAAATATTAACACAAATTACATTGTATTCATGAGAAACCCGAGAAATAAGCTCGCCATTAGCTATCTTGCAAAAGAAGTCTTCCCAGGACAGGGAAAGTATGTGATGGAGAGTTTTACAGATGCGACAAAAGATCCTTTTTCCTACTTATTGTTTGATCTTAAACAAGAAACTCCCGAAACTAGAAGACTAGTGGCAAATATTATTCCTTCACCCGGTACCCATGAAATATTTTATCTTCAGACAAACTGTCATTCATCACGTGATAATAAATAACATGTTATTACTGTTGTGCAATATCCTATAGCGACATTGCTCGCACAACAACAGTAATTGCTATCATCACCATGCCGTCAAAGAAAGTGAACGCACATCTTCCTACGCTGGTACTGCTCTCGCGGAGTTCTCCGCGTGTAGTGAAACGATATTTGAAGCACAGTGATAAAGAATTACTTGGCGCAGTGTCTGAATGTTGCATCAATATATTACTCGGTAATGTTCCGTTATCATCCGACCAGTTCAAGCGGCTAAAGAAATTTCATCCAAACCTGAAAACATTGACGGAAAGGAAATCATCTGTTAAAAAGAAGAAAGAAGTTCTATAGCAAGGCGGGTTTTTGTCTGCACTCATCGGACTGTTAGTGGGACTTTTAGGATCTGTCGTGTCAGGATTTATCGCGAGAAAAAGAAAGAAATAAAATATTCACAGAAAATGGTGTTAGTGCCAATAGAGGAATTGAAACAAAAGTCACAATCAGTTCCAGAAGAAATTAAATCTATTTTTAAAAGCATCGCTATTCCTAGAGATATGCTTAAAGACAGATTGCAAAGTATTGATGAAAAGATGAAAAAAATTCTGGAGAATAACTCAATCTCGACAGAGGAAAAGGTGAATAGATATAACACAGCGCTAGAGGATTATTTACTTTTCAAAGACAAATATGACAAAAGAGAGGGAATAAGGTAAGAGAGGATCCCCCTTTACCAAGACATTGATAAGGGGTATTGAGTGAAACAAGCTCCTTAAATGAGAGTGATTCATCTGATGAAATGCTGACATCATAAGTCACACTCTAAATGCAACACTACCTAAGACAATGAAGGTCAAAGGCGATATAATTCTTCAATTTTTGAAAAAAAAAGT
>JAUOBU010439871.1:0-11160 GCA_032360585.1 Nereis procera | reverse complement strand
CCTTTATCAAAAGAATCTAAGAGATCCTGAGGGAGTTTGACGATTGACGTGAAGGTCGAATGTTTACTATGAAAACCAAATTGGTGGTTAGTAGTGTGCTGGGTCTAAATAAGACACTTATTCATATATGTTAGATAAGCGATTCAATTATATCTGTTAGATAAGAAATTCATCTATATCTCTAGGGATCTAAGATCTGATGATATGTCTGCAACGATAGACCCATTTTATATTACATGTTCAGTACATACCGAAATTCGTGACTTATATGACTGAAAAAACGAAAGGAGATGTGGAGATTCCTATAAGCCTTGCTTATAGTACCTTATGATCTGACATCATCAGATCCGGACTAAAATGTTGTGGGATATGATCCTTTTTTGTATGGCTTTCCTGTATCCATCCAAATTATAACTCCTAACCTATATGACGAAAACATGAGGAAGATATGGAAAGTCATATTAATCTAACTTGTCTTTCCTCATAATCAGTCATCATCAGGACTTAATGCCTTGTGATTGAAGGATGATTGGTATGTGCAAGATAAGTTACTGATATATGTCTTCTTCGGCAATTACCCCAAACCATGATATATGACCGGAAAACGTGGGGTGAATATGGTGATTCATATTGTATTTCCTTAAAATCTGACATCATCAGGTTTGGATGGGAATGCTGTGAGACGGCAGACTGATTCATCAATATGTGAGATAAAAGTCTTACTCACATGTGAGAGAGAGCAGAAATAATTATATGACTTGTTCAGTACTAAATCTGACTAATGACGTATATTACCTGAGTACGCGCAGGAAACATGGAGCCTACGGTGACGCCTACGTTGGCTGGCAGAAGGCCAGCCGTTGCAGTGCTTTCCAGGTCACACAGTTGAAATATTGATTCTAGTCTAAGGATACCATCACCCAAACTGATCAAAATTCCATTGGGACCTCAGAATATCACCAGACAGTAGATGTCAGTTTGGCACGAACCAAGACTTCTTGAATAATAATATGAGATACAAAGAGATGAGTAAGTTTGAGCATATACAATCAATGGTTAGCGGGTTCTGGGATTAAAAAGGTCGAGATGAAAGTTAGCTCTTAATTCTGTGGGATGAATGTATATGTCATGTCAGTAACTGTTTCCTATGACAAGGACCTCATACATATTGTACATGATTCTCTGTTCAGTCAAAATCGAATGTCATTAATGAAATGTTTTGTGGACAGTGATCCTATGAGTGATGGTCTATCAGCGAGATGAAATTCTGGGAAATTAGTTCAGTTAACTTTGTCAAGTGTGCTATTGAATCATCATATAGTGGTTGCCTGACATCTATACTACAGATGTGTCATTTTCAGTGAAATATAAGCCATTGAATATTGCGGTGAATATTCAATTGATTTCAACACACAATATTCAATGAATCCTGTCATGGGACTGTAGCTGTCATAACATACCGATTCAGAATTTCGATGTGATCTGTGGTATAAAAGCAATACCCCATGGCTGATGGACAAAACCACAATATTCCACTGGGTTGATATGGCATGAGGATATCATGAGGCCGCAGGCTGTGTGATATCCCCATGCCATATCCACCTCATGGGATATTGCATTTTTATCCATCAGCCATGTGGTCTTGCTATAGAATTCACCCCATGATACCATGCACATTGACATCGTTAAACACATTTTTGACTATGCTGGCTTGTTTCTGTCCAAAAAAGACCTATTTGCGAAGGTACTCATCATTTCTCTAGACTGTGCGGTATTTCCCACTGGGTGAGGAGGGGGACAGCGTACACAAAAATGATGCCTCAAGAACCATACTCGCAAGATGGAAGTAGTCTTATTAGATGGCACATGCAATAGAATGACAATTGGGTAATGCCCTTGCTGCCATGGAGATGAATTAACAGCACACAATGCCGTTCCAAATTGGCATGATTTTGTATGTCAGAGTCCAAAAATTGCGAGACAATATATGTGTCGTGTGTGATGGAATTGATCTATATTGATAGCGCTGATGATCACGATGAGAACAAATACTGTTCCATATATCACCTTCAGAATCATATCTGTATCTTTCAACATACATGGAATACGATATTGCTATCCATGTAGTTCTTCTTTATGATATGAAGAGTTGACATATATTTACTGTTGTATATGTAAAAGGAAAGTTTCATATAAATATTGTGCTGCATGCGTTATTATCTTTATATTGTTGCATAGAAAAAAAAAACATCATCACAAAATTACAAATGGTTGCTCATGAGAAGCCCAGAAACGAAATCTATAAATTGCTTCACAGACTCAAAGAGAAACAATGAATCTTTATCTAATAATGGCCCCACATGAAAAACTAAACTGATATTTATAGGTATACATTGATTGACTTAATAGAACATCGTATCTCATCAACATTGTGTGCCAACGGTTGGCACTGATTCCTATTCACATCTTACTTCACATCAGCTTAGAAGCATGACTATAAAGCTTCCAGATCCGGAACACTGAATACCACCCTTGGATATTGTGACTTTCAAGTTTCGATTTGAAGGCACTTAACTGTCCAATTTGAATGAAACAAAAACTGAGATATGAAAGAGCTAAATTGAAATAGATGATGCAGTGAATGCGTGATTACAGATACCGTGTTTGGTTAGCGTCAATCATGAAGGAAATAGTGCCTGCTGTCAGTGCATAACGGCGATTCTGGCATCCAGTAGATCACATTAGTCGATCCTTGGATCACATGCTGTGTTCTCAAGTTGCCGTTCTACCTGCAGATGCGCCTCAGCCTCCATTATGGCATCAAATTATCACAGCTCAACAGATGCCTGGCCCGGAATGAATCTGAAGGGAGGAGAATAAAGCTGGAGTAATAATTCATTCATTCATACACTGATACTTATATTTTCTGTAGCTTTTCACTTTTCAAATAAGGTTTCCATAGAGTGCTTCTTGTCACAATATATCTGTCTAGTATGCTAGAACGGATTCATGATCAATGTTATATAGAGGGGTGTCATTTACTTCAGTGTTCTTTGTATCACTTTCAGTCCAGTGGAGACTGTTCCTGTGCCTGCGACGTCATGCTTTGTAGGGTAATCAAGAAGAACCGGATTTGTGAATATTATATTTGTTCATTGATTATTTATATGAATTCCGACTTTAGCAACATGCCAGGTCGTAATGTGCTTCAAAGGTGGTTCTTTCCAAATGTTCTACTGTGTTTAATATGAGTCAGTTGCTCAACTATATATTGCTGTATATGGCAATCAGCTTGAAAAAATCTCAAACAATGTTTGAGCCTTGTTTGGACAAATTTTCAAATAAAATTGATGATGTCAAAATCATGGTTGCTGCGTTGTCATTACAACTCTTAATGCCATATTGTTAGAAGATGTTGCAGTGCCACATACAGCCCACACCAACTGATTAGATCTGAAAGTCATGATGCGGGCTACACAAATCTAGGCCGTCCCTCAAATGGATGAGGGCACAGGGTTACATGCTCAGGTGCAATCTACGTGAATAATGTCGACCAGAGATTGTACCATCTCTCCTTCAAATTCTGCATTCCCAGGCAGAACCGCCTCCACCCAAACTTCACAAAAACCTCTGTGAAGATATGAACCTTCACTGAAGAGTGTCCCACCCCCTCTGACTCCATGAGCGTGGAAGCCACCAAAATTTGAGGTTGGAGCTATCTGTCGATATGATCTTTGTATTTTTCCACTTTGCTTTGTCATTGTAGGTTGAGAAATACCTTGGCTCCTAATAATTCACTTTTCATGTGATTTTCGGGTCACCTCCAGCCTTCCCAACTGCATGGACTACTCTAGAAAGGTCCCTCCTTCTAATGCACCAGCTGGGGAGACTTAGAGCTTCACCTAAGTTAGTTTTCTGGAGAGTTTAGTGTGCCCTGAGTAACACGTGAGGGAGTGCTAGCCTCCCCCCTCACTCCAGGTAGCAATCATGGGAGTGATATCCTTCACGGCTGGGAGTTGTTCCCCAGGTAGGCACTATCACCTTAAAGGGCTGTGATCGTTATCACTGCGCTGCCCTACAGCCTTTAGTTCTTAAATCCCTCTCCTTTCTAACTTAGTTAGTAGTTTAGTTAGCTTGAGCTTAATATTGATCGATGTGGTTTTTATGTACATTGGTAGTTGGTGTATATAATGCAGTTTGCTTGTGGCCTTGAAATAATCTCCCCTTTCTGAGGGAGGCTTGTGATTTTCATATCTGCCTTATTTCATACCTAATTTACTTGTTTTTATATTGAGTTATCCTCATGTAGCCCAGCCTTTGTGGCATTTAATGTGGATACCCGTGTGACATGATTAGCTAGAAAGAACTTCAATCTATCTGCTACCTCAGCTCCTTGAGTTTTCGACTTCCCTTTCCAGTCCATGATGACTACACCATCCCACGCTGCCTTTATTTCATAACGGTGTCATCCTTGTTCACCCCTGAGGTGGACAAACCAAGCAATTTTCGCAACATCTGCTTGGAATGGTCTGATTCCCAATGGAATAGGTACTTGTTTAGTACGACATACAAGTCAATGCCTCATGCCTCCTCCAAGATTGGGTGGTCATTTTTCACATGAACCTGGCCAGTTCTGACCGGGTATTACCTCAGGAGAACTCCCTGTAGAAATCTTAGTTTTCTCCTAGGGCATAGTCTACTCTCTCTCTCTCTCTCTCTCTCTCTCTCTCTCTCTCTCTCTGTGCTCTCTCAGGGAGAGCTTTGTCTGAGGTTAATATCGCGAAGGAGAGCACCATGTCAGTGACCAGCTGTGAATTAGGTCCTTCCTTGCGGACAACCTTAGATAAGAAGAAAGTCAAGGTGTTGGGTAAGTCTGGTCCTCAGTTGAATGACGTACTGGTGACAGGCTCAGTTAATACTGGACTTGCCCCTGTCCAGACATCCGTTCAGCTTCTGTTCCAGTCCTCAGGTTGATGCTGATGTCTAAGACTGACTCTAGTTTCTCTGGGGATTACAGGACTAAGTCTGAGGTTCCTGCTGTGAGTCCTGCACTTGCCAAGCCTGGATTTACTGGCATGCCTGACCAAAAGGCACCTGCAAAGAAATCCATACATGTCACCAAGTTCATTGGCCCTCCCACACCAGTTTCCTATGGTGCTCAGAGTCTGTGCTTCTTGCCCAGTACCAGGTGCTTGGAAAACAGTCTGGGGCCTTTCAGGGTCCTCTTAGCAATCCTTGAATGCTCAATGCCAACCGTGAGGCCTGCCAGGTATACGGAGCACAACCTAGAGAGCTTTCAAGCTCACCCTTAGTGTCCTGTGCCCAGTGGCTGCGAAGACCCCAAGGCCTCTCACATTAGCCAAAGCAGGCCCGTGCTTCTCATTCTCAAACAAGAACGTGAAGCTTACATCCTGAATACCAGAAGGGTCATGGTGCCGCTGGAGCATGGTGCCTTTGATGGTTCCCCTCAGCATGTTCAGGGGTCACTGCTCCACGAGCTGCACCTCAGGTTCGGCCTCAGCTCACACTCTCCTCTAAGCAGCCTCATGTGATCCCCTATAAGACTGCAGCCTCTTCCCAGACTGTTGTCATGGGAAAACAGAGGGCAGTCCCTGTCACAGATGTCCAAACCCAGGCACTCATTGCTGTGATGGGGGCTGAGCTGGCAGACATCAAAGCTCAGATTGACACCGCACAAAAGACTTCACAGGCTGCTTCCCAGGAGGAGGAACCCTGAGATGGAGAGGAGCATGCAGGAATTCTGCCGTTCCGCAGAGGATATGTTACCTGAATATATTCCCCAACTGAATCCCGCCACATTCACTTCTCATGGCCTTGCCTTGCCCTCTCTTGAATCCTCGTTTGTGAAGGAATGTCAGTCAGGTCAAGTGGAGTCTCTGCTGGAAACAACTCTCCCATTGTCACCCCTCTTAGGTGGGGTACAATCATATTTAGACTAGTACTTGTAGGGCACTTAGGACTCTAGGCCCTCATATATCCAGCTTTGCTCTTCCTAGACAGGTTAGAGGCGAGTTGGAGAGGATGTTCCATCCCCCAGCCCCTGCGATCTATGGCCGGTCAGCCAGAAGATACAGAATAAGGGCCTCTAGGGACAGGCCCCAGTCATATCTGGTGACCTCCCCTCACCCAGACAGAGGCCTTGCGCTCACAGACCCCCTTCATGTCACTGAAGGCATCTACTGAAGAGTTGATGCTGAGAGAGCAGTTGTCAGTCCTCTACTATGTTGATCATGCCTCGGCTACCGGCATGTCTTCAGCTGAGCAAGACACTGTAGACCCAGCTCTCAAGGTCCAATGCAAAGAGGCCAACAAAGGTGGTCTTAGGGCCATTGAGCATGCCTGAAGCATAGCTGTCAGGGTAGTATGAAATTTGGAGTTGTCTTGCCATTCAGTCGTCCTCTGATCCCTACCCTTCAATGCAGAACTATGGCCCAACTTTGTGCCTTGCCCTTAGGGAATGAAGGGCTCTTTGGAGGCAAGCTGGAGGAAGCGACAGTAAAAACTGCACACAGATTTCCCTCCCTTTCAACCAGCTCCCCCTCAGGCCCCAAAGTCAGGGGATTCCGACCTTTCCAGTGCTCTAATGCAGGGTGTGGTGATTGAGGTAGAGGTGCTCCAGGTGGTTGAGGCAGAGGACGAGGTACTCCACAAGTCACCCCTCAGAGCCTTGACCAGTCATAAACCAACCACCTGCCTCTCAGGGCCAGACAGACTGGGGCAAGCATAAATGCTGCAAGGGAAAGCAGCAGCAGCCCTATGGATATGGGCTCTGCTTCCCCACTATTAGTAGGCATGAGACTGCTGGGATTTCTTCCCTGGTAAGAATCACTTACCTTCAACAGGATCATCCCGAACATCATCCTGGAAGGGATCACCCTGTCTTTTTCCTCTCTCCAGTTTTCTTGCCTTTTGTTCTTTCAAGGGAGAGCAACCCAAAGCGAGATGCACTCTTTGATGTAGAGGTCATGATAACCAAAAGAACTATAGAAATCATGACGGTACCCAGTCTGGGTTTCTAGTGCATCCTAGCTTTGGCCACCATGCACACAGGGAGTCTGGACCTGTGATAACCTAAACCCTCTGAACCATATGACGTTCAATCAGCCGCTCAAGATGGGAACATCAAGGTCACTAATAAAGTTAGTAGCCTCAGGTGATTGGACTATCTCCATCGATCTAGAGAATGCATATTCTCACATCTCAGTCCATCAGGATTATCATCATTTCCTGAGATTTGCAGTCTCCCGGACAGAGGCCTAACAGTTGAAGGCTCTGCCTTTTGGTCTCTGCTCTGCCCCAAGGATCTTCATTATGATCCTCCAGGAAGTAGCGCAACATTTGCGCCATGGTGGCATAAAGCTCTATCATTACCTCAATGACTGGCTGATTCATCACCAGAACCTGTTGTACTGAGCCAGCGCCTGACATATGTCTTCAATCTGTGCTTCATCTGTTGGGCCAAATGTCGAGCCTATCCATCCACACTCATCTGAGTCGGCTACGTACAAGGCCTCTTCAGATCTGTCTGTTGAGCCAGTGGCATCCGTGTTGCATCCACCTCAAGCAACCAGGGGACCTACCTCACCATGGGTAAAAGCTAGTCAGTTGACAGGTGAGTGGCTGTCCATCTACTTGGGATGTCCGATAACCCCCTTGAAGCTTGAGACTGTATTGCTAGCAGTTCAGGTGTATTCTAGTATGCTCTGAGACCAGGGGGCCGTGGTCCTCTGTGACAATGCCTCGGCTGTCTAAAAAGGGGGCACTCGCTTGGCTCTCTGGACAGTCTACCTGTGCCAGCACCTCATCAGTCTATGATTCCTGCTGGAAGTAGTAGTTTTCCTGGTGCAGAGACCATAGAGTGAATCCATTGAATCCCTCTCTACCAGAAATGACTAACTTCCTTTTGTCCCTCTGTGATTAGGGTTTAGCACCTGGAACAGTCCGAGGTAATTGTGCTGCACTGGGTTCAGGGTTCAGTCACTCAGGTTGCTCAGTTTTTGAGAGTCATGAGATTGCTGCCCTAAAGAAGAACTTTTACTTGGAGAAACCAGTTCAGCATAAGAAGATATCACAGTGGAACCTGTCTTTGGTTCTCTCCTTACTGAGGGATGCTCCTTTTGAGCCCCTGGTAGAGGACCTCACTGTGAGATTCACCCACTCTATGTCTAAGGTGACCCTTGGTTCAGCTCTTTTGTTTTCTGGCTAAGAGCCATACACCTAAGTTACATTCGTCTTCGGTGGAGGTTCCAGCTCTCCAATCAAGAGAGGATAATCCCAGCCTCAACCATGTATATCTCAAACATCTCAGATGTGTATTCTACCTTGGGTGATGTGCCTCTGCCTGAGGAACAGATCTTGGCCTATGAGGTACGAGCCCTGGCCACTTCATGGCGGATGTATAGTCAGTCATGTTTGGTGTCTGAGACTATGCAAGCGGCATTTTGGCGATCATCTCACATCTTTGCCAACTATGTTCTCAGAGATGAATTTGATGAAACCTTGGACCTATACTCAATGGACTCAATCGTGGCTGGCGAGGCACTGGTGCATCCTCCCATGTGAGTATGCATGTGTTTTTGTGCTGCCATATACCTTGTATATTGTTATAACATTTCTGGTCAGTACGTGGCAGTGTTCACTCTCCTTTTCCTGGAGTGGTGATCCCATTGTATTTGATATCATGTTTTTACCCACCGACAGACTGTTCCTTGGTGGGTATAATTTTGTACATTTTCTACTAGGTAGTGTGTACCTAGAATGGTTACTGTCATCAAGCGTGAGGTACGACAATACCAACTCTGTTTATTACCACTCTAGGTAGAAGGTACCTACCATTCAGTCTCTTCAGAGAGATCTGTTTGGACATCAATTTGGTACATTTCGGATCTAGGTAGTAGTACCTAGCATTGACACTTCTTTTGTGGGGAGAAAACTTATTTTCTGCAGTCATTGGGAGGTTGTTCTCAATCCCGTCCACATGACATATTCTATGCAAAACTTGAAGGAGAACTGGTACGGTATCTGATCCCTCCCAGATTCTGTTTCTAGTCCAGGGATCAGTACTTACTATTTCTCTCTCAAATTATTGTGCCCTACTGTCCATCCCCAATCGAGCTACATTCATTGAAAAATACAAGGAGTATATTGCCAGATGGCTCCAGCTCCAACTTCTGGCAGCTTCCACCAGATACCAGGGAGTCGGTAAGGGTGGAACACTTCTTAATGAAGAGTCTATATAATGGGCTGTAAGAGATGTAACTTTCCAGGGATTGGGAAAGGTATTTGTGCTGAAACTTGAGTTGGAAATATACACCAGAACGGCAGGTGCCATGAATTCACACACCTATGATACAAACATGTGATGGTGCTGCTGATAAAATGAGCTACACCACACACCTTTAATACATTCATGTCATGGTGCTGCCAACAAATCGAAGCACCCCACACACCTATGATACAAGCCCGTAATGGTGCTGCTGGCAAGTTGAGGCACACCACACACCTATAATACAAGCATGTCATGGTGCTGCTGACAGATTGAGGCATGCTACACCACCATAATACAAGCCCATCATAGCACTGCTGACAGGTTGAGGTACACCACACATGTATGATACAAGAATGTCATGGTGCTGCTGAGAGATCAAGGAATGCCACACACCTATAATACAAGCCCGTCATGGTGCTGCTGACAGATTGAGAAATGCCACACACCTAGAATACGAGCAAGTCATGGTGCTGATGACAGATCGATGCACACCACACAACTATAATACAAGCCCGTCATGGCGCTGATGACAGATCGAGGCATGCCCACACCTATATTACAAGCACCGCATGGCACTGCTGACAGGTTGAGGTGCACCACACACCTATAATACATGCACGTCATGGTGCTGCTGACAGGTTGAGGTGCACCACACACCTATAATACAAGCATGTCATGGTGCTGCTGACAGGTTGAGGTACACCACACACTAATAATACAAGCACGTCATGGCGCTGCTGGAAGATCTACACACACCTCACACCTACAATACGAGTCCGTCATGGCACTGCTGACAGGTTAGGTACACCACACAGATATAATACAAGCACATCATGGCATTTCTGACAGATTGAGGAACACCACACAGATATACTACAAGCACGCCATGGCACTGCTGACAGGTTGAGGTACATCACACACCTAAAATACAAGCCCGTCATGGCACTGCTGACAGGTCGAGGTACACCACAGCCCTATAATACAAGCATGTCATGGCATTTCTGAGAGATTTAGGTACACAACACATCTATAACACAAGCATGTCATAGCACTGCTGACAGATTGAGGCACGCCCCTCACTGATGATACAAGCACATCATGGTGCTGCTGAGTCACATCGAACAACTATAATACTAGCACTTCATGGTAATGCTGGCAGATTGATGGATGGCATTCACCCTCAATACAAGCATGTCATTGCACTGCTGACATGTTGAGGTGCACTGCACACCTATAATACAAGCACGACACGGCGCTGCTGACAGATTGAGGTATGCTACATGCAATGTAGATACACACCAGCATGTCCTAGCGCTGCATGGAGATTTAAGCTGGCCACACACCTATAATACAAGCACATCATGGCGGTACTGACAGATTGAGGCATACCACACACCTATAATACAAGCATGTCATGGCGCTGCTGACAGATCAAGGCATGCTACACACCTATACTACAAGCATGTCATGGTGCTGCTGGCAAATTGATGCACACCACACACAACTTTAATACGATGTAGATACACACCAGCATTTCCTAGCGCTGCTGTCATGGCCTTAGATCCAATAAGCATGAACTCGATTTATTTTTAGTGAAACATAGTCCCTCAGCAATATGTCTTCATGAAACATTCATGGCTTCTACTATAACCCTACGTGGTTATGTAACATACGAACATCTGGCTACTGTTGACCAGGAGAACCACCCCCATGGTGAAGGAGCAGTACTAATAAAAGATAATATCCCCCAGTCTCCTGTTGCAATCAATACTGTTCTACAGGCAGTTGCAACATGTATCACCCTGGACAAGGCAATCACCATCTGCTCAATCTATCTCCCACCAAGCCAACCAATTGATCTGGTTGAGCTT
>JAUOBU010438760.1:0-11164 GCA_032360585.1 Nereis procera | reverse complement strand
GATTGAGTAGACTTTCACCTCTCTTCAATCCATGCTGTATTATATGAGACTGGAGATGAATGCATTCCTGTTCAAAAATGTGATCTATCCTTCTATTTGATGGGAACAAAATATATAGAACTATTGGCTGAAGAAGGGGTACTCCTGCCAGAGCGCTTCCCCTACTCTTCAGCGAGATCAAAGGGTGGATCTTTTTCATGCATATAGCATAGACACTAACACAAATAGGCCAGCTTTTGAAGACCCATTCGGCAGCACCGGATACCACATGTATGGAAAATTGATGAAGCAGTAAAAGGGTTAGGCAGACTGCTGAGATGGAGAGGTATCTTAAGATGATGGTCACATCTGATGGCATCCGATGCGGGAAACATGGTGATGCACTGTCCTCAAGGTGCCTTGAAGTGAACACTCGGTACCAGGTCATACTTACATCGATCCATACACACCAGTTTTTGAACATATTGTCCACACTGCTATTTTGTGTCCTGTACTCACTTCAAATCTCCATCAAACCTGACATACATCAAGTATTACACAAAAGCATTATCAATAATTCATCATCGTTTATTTTCAATTAAGACAAATATACACCGAATATGATTGAGACATCCAACGGAATCCATCTTCTCTCTGCTGTTGGAAATTATGTGGATCATTGTTTTCAACGTAAGATACCGTATTAGTCCTGATAGGCAAAAAGTGATGAAAGCGAAATATGAAAAATGGTAGGGGCATTTTATTTTTGGGGATCAATTGATGATTGGAAACACGAAACACAAAGAATGCAAGCACAAAAACAGTGGGAATGTGGCAGGGTACGACACGTATTACTACAGCCAAAGAAAGGTCCAGTGTCCCTTATATCAATGAGAAAAAAATGAGGTTGAATGAGGACAGGGTACCACGCATAACAATGAGGATGAAGTGAGATTAGGATGAGGTTGGGCTGGGTATCCTATCTAGTAATGAGTCCCTAATACGACAGGACAACTCACTCAAATATGAGTTTGGAATGAGGCCGGGCACCCGATCTAACAGTGAGGTTAGGAGGTGCAGGCTATCCCGTGTACATCAGGGAGTGGTGGGTTATAAAAGTATCCTAAGTTTACTGCTCAGATATCTCTGAACCACAAGCATAATACTGTGTGGAAATTAAAATAATGGAAGAGAGAGCAACCAGATTTCTTTTTCGAAATTGGTTGGAACAGGAACCAAGAGAATGGTCTACGAAATATTCGCTATTTCCAATATTCGCTGTGACAATATCACCCCAAATTTGTCAAATCAAATTCTTTCATGCAAACTATAGCAAAGCCATCTGCTCTTCCACACAGATAACCGAACTGAATATTGCAAAAAATAAAAATAAATAACTCCCACCTCGTGTTCGGTTGAAAGAATGCAGTATGTAACTATCACATTTGAAGATAGAATAAGGTAGGATATTCCACACAATCAAAAGATTGAAGTAGAGCTGGGTATTTCACTAGGGTTTAAAGAAGGCTGGGTAACTCTCTGTCAGTGAGTTTGAGAGGTGTGATCTCATTATAAGGTTGCAGGCAGAATAGAGTATCCCAAGATTGGCCAGAAGAATAGTACATATGGGTAGGTTCGAGACCAGAGAGTGAAGCTAATCCACACAGGAGAGGGGCCCAGGGTAGAGAGTTCCATCCTCATCTCCATCTGTCACACTGGTAGTAACTGCTGTGTTTGGGCTGCCTGTGGTACAACCAGTACGCCGGTAATGGTCAACGCCAGCGACATTAGTTATCACCTTGGCCAAGTACCTAGTAGACAGCAAAATTATATCATACATATATTTGTCTCACTATGCATGTTGACAAGAGGAATATGCCACATTAGACCCCGTTCGTCGGTGTTATGAATTCCCTGGATATATTTCATATTTTACACACTATTTTCGAAATACGGAGCCAACTGGAACTACTTTTGTGTCCATAGTTACAGATCACCGAAAACCCATGTATGTGCTTCTCCCATTTTAAGGCTAATATGAAACAAGTTGACCCACACACACACACACGCACACACACACACCCACACACAAACACACACAAGTGTCTTTCAGAGATATCTTGCATTTTGAAGTATTAGGATTACAATACCAATTAAAAGCGAATTTCCAACCCCCACATACCCCACCTACTCTTTGCAACTCAGCCTATGCCAAATCCGACACCTCCTCACATTTTCAACTGAGTAGAAGATTTAGTGCTGATATTAGCAGAGGTTACATTCCTGATGAATCTGTTGAAGCTGTGATGTTGTGGGGCTGTTGTGATGATGTCATGTGGTGACGTACCCTTGCACATGTTGGTAGCAGTGCTGGTCATCATGGTGGAAGTCAATCGCAAGACAGTCGGGGTCGCTTAGACAGGCATTCATACACGATTCCACATCTGCCACGCCCCTGATCCAGACAGCATGCAGCGATAATGTGTCCCCGTGCAACACAAAGTAGTCCCCAATGCAGTTGGACTGGGAGGCTAACAAGTAATAGGCAAAATGCATATCTAAGACTGTTTCTTTATGTATGAGACATCGATACTCTGAGACGATATTCTGCTTTGTGTGAATCTAGTGAGCATGTTCCACAGCATACCAAAATGTAACTTTCTTGGATTCATCATTATCTTAGATATTTCCAATGAATTCAGCCGATTTCAACTCTGCTATGTGTCAATTATTTGCAGGATGTTCACAAGATCCTCAAATTGTTCATAACAGTATTCTGCAAACAAATGCCAATGATCCTGAGATATTTTGGACTGATCAGGCAACAATATCATGATTTCTTTTGCAAATTTTACTGAATCTCCACACAAATGCAGTAAAACATCCTTGCGCAAAAAAAACAGGCCTTGAAAATCAGATAGGGCAAGCTACAGAATCCCGTTACAATTCCCGCTATTGGTACTCTGGTAAGCGCAAAATAGGTTGGGTGGCATTGTTCTTTCGACTATACAAAATAAAGTCTATCTCACTGTGGTGTCACCAGAGGAGAAAGGGATAGATGAGTACCTCAGGTTGGCAGGATAGGTATCCCAATTATAGACTAGATCTACTGAGTATTTGATAGACTCTTTCATACATATCACTGACAATCTCTCATAAAACAATAAGAAATTGAGAAGATGGAAGATTCCCATTTCAAAACTGGTTGGAACACAGACCCAGAAAGTAGTCTGCCAGAGATTGTCCCAAATTAGTTGCAACCATATCATCCCAAATCATTTCTATCCAATTCTTCCATGCAAACTACATCAAAGCCACCTGCCCTACCACACAGATGACCAAAACAGAATATTGTCACTGAAAGTAGAATAAGTCACAAAGCTCTAGTGTTTGGGTTGAAGAATGCAGGATATGACTATTACTACTGAGGTTTAAATAGATAGAATATCCCACATAATAAAGAGGTTGAAGTAGAGCTTGGTATTTCACTTCACACTAAGGTTGGAAAAAGACAGGGTATCCTTCCATCAGTGGGTTTGAGTGGGCTGTCCCATGCCCATCGTAGAGTTGTGGGCAGATAAAAGCATTCCAAGATCAGCCAGAAGCATAGTCCATCATTGAAGGTTCAACACCAAAAAGAGATGGTGGTCATTGGGGTACAGGAGCACAAGGTAGAGAGTTCGATCCTCACCTCCATCTGTCACACTGGTAGTAACTGCTGTGTTTGGGCTGCCTGTGGTGCAGCCAGTACGCCTGTACTGATCAACACCAGTAGAATCGGTTATAACTTCATCCAAGTACCTAGTAGACAGCAGAATTATATCATACATATATCAGTCTTATCATATATATTGGGATTGAAATATGCTGCCACATGTTACCGCAGACCCTTCAACACCATGGAAAACACTGCCTGTTGACTATTTCTTGTCCTTCCCAAGATACTGTTACAAGGAGATTTCTGCCCAGAACAGGTAGGCAATTTGGTCAATTTCTTAACAGCCTGACTTATAACAAAGAGAAAGAACATTCATCATACCCAACTGATGGTATTTTTCAACCCATTTTTGGTCAAACACTTGAGCTGCACTATCTGTTTATTCTCGAGATAAGATCAGGCAGCCATCATGGAAATGTTCACTTAGTTGAGGGGTCCTCGTTACCTTATTCGTCGAAGATACAACATCCTGTGATATATATGCCATATATTGAACACCAAATATGAAATACTAAACAGACTGGAACTACTTTCGTGTTGGTGATATCACATCATCAACAAAATTTTTTTACCTTTTCATCATTCATGCAATCAAGATGATTCAGTCGATAATTGAGGCATAAAAACAAGATGTACCCCAGTATGCTACAGCTACGAGATTGTTGTGATATGAGATCCTTCAGGGAGGCATATCAGCGTGGCCGACGGTTGCACTGATAGGCCTGATAATATACAGCAGCGATCAGACATATAAACCTCAGTAATCCTGGCTGAAAGCCTCTCGAAATCCATACTTCAGGCTAATTCTGCAGTTGAAACCTTTCACTACGATAGCCCCAAAATCAACTCTTGGATGTTGTGTCTTCCAAGTCCAATTCGAACGCTTCTAATGGTCCAATTTGAATGAAATGAAACGCAAACTTCAGTAGTGGATAAGATCCCGCCATGTGGCTATTTCATCAGTTCACAGCTCGCTAGCGTCAGCTGCGACTTGGTGAAAAACCCATGTGGACGGAAATTGATGCAGTAATAAAAGGGTCAAAATGCACATAGAAAGCAGGAATATTGACCGCTGACTTTGTTGTTATTACCCCCATCTCTTTTCCAGCGAGGCTATGCCCTCTATAGTGATTGGAATATTCTGTTTACAGTCCGGAGTTGAGAAGACTGGACTACTGACCTGAATCTAGGTCAGATCTAGGTCAACCCTCTCGCTATATAAACGGTGGTGCACTGAGTCATGACATCGTGAAGAGCAGTTAAACCTTTCACTACGACGATCCCAAATCATCATTCAATATCGTCTCTTATAAGTCCAATTGGAAGGGATCTAACGGTTGATTCGAACAAAATGAAAAGCAAACTGTAGAAAGGAATACGATCTGCCCATGTGGCTATTCCATCAATTCACGGCCCACTAGCGTGAGTTGTAAATTGATGCAATAGTTACATGGATCGAATGTGGTGTAGTATTGAAAGGGCTGAACAACTGAATGCACAATGGCCCTTAGGCATGTAACTAATAAGCGTGAATTGATGAAATAGTCACATGGCTATATGTTATTCCGTACTGCAGTTTGCTTTTTATTTCATTCAAATCGGATCGTTAGAGGCCTTCTCACAGGACTTGACGGACACGATATCCCCAGGCAATTTTGAGATTACCACTGTGAGAAGGGAATACGTCAAATTTTGATGAGAATCAGATCACGAGCTTCAGAGATATTGCGAGGTGACATTTGACATTCAAGAATCTTCCCGCATGTGAGGCGTTATGCGAGAGCGCCATTAGGGTATCACACCTCTAAACCAGTGACCTACTTCATGAATGTCATGGTGATGCGGTGTTTGTTATGTGAACATACCCTTGCTTGTGCCGGTAGCAGTGCTGGTCGTTGTGGTGAAAGTCAAATGCGAGGCAGTCTGAGTTGCTAAGACAGGCATCCGCGCATGAATCCACGTCGGCCACTTCTCTGATCCAGACACCATGCAGCGATAGCGTGTCCCGGTGCAACACAAAGTAGTCCCCAATGCAGTCAGGTTGGAAAACTAATAAGCAACTGGCACAATGCCCATGTGAGACTGTTCCTTCATTTATGAAATATTGATGCATCAAATTCACACTTCTTTGGCATCTGTGAGTATATTGAGCACGTTGCCTTGGCATACCACTGCGCCATCTCTTACTGTTGGAGAAAATGCAGTCATCTTTGGGGAAATTTTCATGGATTGAAGTGATATAATACAGAAAGATGTGAGAGACGTCATAATGAGACTTGCTTTCACACGATGGTAATAAAAAAAGACAGATTCACTCAGGTCACTGAGTCCTCCCATAATACTGACATGCATACGGTCTTTGGGTACTACTTGTGGTTGTTCCTAGCTATTTCTCACGGATTTGCCTGATTTCAACTAGAACATATTCAGATTCCATGCTACATATCTTCATAATTTTTCAGTCCATTCACCATGATTTCTAGAAGCCTAATATCGTAGCGATCAACCTAACATGGGGCATTGTTATAAATGTTCCAACGTCAAAACAATGTCGCAGCTTGAGATTTTACTGACGTCGTCATAAGATAATGTTTCTTCTGGAGTGAAAGTATCTATCATGATCAGATAAAAAAAACACATAATGGTTGATGGGCATTTTAGGTCAAGCTGAAGATTTAAACACGACATTCTCAACTTGTATTTTAAAGTGGAAAGATAGGTTCATGGCCCCTGGTCTTCTGGCTATACAATACAATTTCTACTCTACAGTGTTGTCATCGAAAGAGAGAAAAGAAATGTATCCCAGGTTGACTGTACAGGCCTTCTGCCGATAGGATAGATCTACAGAGTATATCGAGTAGGGGATTCAAGTAGAGGGATGGACCAGCATGATTTTACAAAGGGTTGCTCTGACCATCTACATTGGAAGTGAAGAGAGGGAAAGGAGGGAACCAAAGCGTAAAGAAGAGTAGCATACCACTCACCTCAAATGTTATGACGTACAAGATATGGGCGATGACATCAAAAACTGTTGCCCCAAAATGATGTGACGTCACGGATGTCTGTGATTTCAAAAGCCCATTCGCAGACCCTGTCCCATAATGCTAGTATTACATAAAGCCGACTCAGCACCGACAATTTCACCAATCAACGCGGCTCTCGGTGTGGCTAGGATTGTCATCCAGACCCTTCTCCTCGAACCGCCGATCGGCAGCCGACTCGGAACATTTGCGCTACGCCACTCTGCAATTTGTGCTACGCCGATCTCTCGGCAATCATCGGCACTACGACGGCGACTACGCGGCACTACCCTGGTGATTATCGGCACATATAATAGATATTTGTCCAGATTTTCTATCGGGGTACATGCGCCGACAACAATAATATGAGCGGCACTACATCGGGGAGTATGCGGCGCTACATCGGCGTGACAAAAATTCCTCCACGTCAAAGCATAATATGGGCGCATGTATGCCGACTCTCGCTGCATCTACGCCGACTTTTCATTCCAAGGGCCGCATATCTGCCGATGTAGAACCAATAGAGAAGATTAGGTATCACGTAATTTGTCCGCTCCTGTTTATCAACTAGAGACGAAAGTGCCAGCTGATGAAATAGACAACACCTGACTTGCACAAACATGTGCCGAGCATACCAAACAACCAGCGCTGATGCGGCGTTAATGAGCTGAGAGGGTAAAAACAGTCCATTGGCGCAGAATCGGCAGTTGAATCGGCTATGTGTAATACAAGCATTATGGTCCTATTACATCTACGCGATTGTACCCCCGACTCGCTCCCAACTCTATAAATCGTAGAAATAGTCCGCGTAGCGCCGACAATCTCTTTCTGTCGTCTCTAGGAATATTTCTCCTGCTGATCAAACTTTGTCGTGCATCAGATATCACTACCAGTGGATGAATGAGATGCAGCGAGAGTCGGCATACATGCGCCCATACTATGCTTTCACTGACAAGGAATTTTTATCACGCCGACGTAGCGCCACATTCTCGCCAACGTAGCGCCGCTCTGATTCTTGTCGTCGGCGCATGTACCCTGATATATTAAGGAAATCCGGACAAATACCTGTTATATGCGTCGATAATCACCGGCATAGCGCCGACTAGTCGCCGACAAAGCCCCGCATGCTCACCGAGAGACCGGCGTAGCGCAAATTGTATAGTGGTGTAGCGCAAAGGTTGCGAGTCGGCTGTCAATCGATGGTTCGAGGAGCAGGTGTTGTATGTCATTCCTAGCAGCAGCGAGACCCGACCGGCTACCTGAAATCATCAGCTCTGAGTTGCGTAGATGTAATAGGCCCCTGATGCTTCATTCCCACTGGAGCTGCGACCGACAAAGACCATCCGCGACCATTTCTGAGCCATGAATCGGCATCCAATGACCCAAAAACCGTCGGATGTGGCTGGGTTTCCACGACTTCAGCACGACTACTGACCTATATACCATAGGAAGGCGCCGACTGTCCAAGAGTGATGCCGACCTGCGCAAGAGTAGCGCCAACCGAGGTTGCCGACTTGGTCTCGCATGCCGACCGCAGACGGCAACATGTCTGCGACTGAGTATTTTCACGCCATTGATGGTCGCCGAAGGTCGACAATAAAGAAGATTCAGTCGGCGACCCTTAATTTTCGCGGCGACAAACGTCGGCGACCAACACATTTGGTCGCACGACTAACGCATGACCATTAGATTCATCGCACAACTACATCGCGACAGGGCAAGACTGATGAGGACTGCTAAAGACTGGTCACATTCAACCGTTGCGACTGCAATATATTTCGGCACGAATATTACATATTATCGCGCCAGAAAGGCATATATAACTAGTGCCCTTTCGTTTGCAACTCATTCTATCGTCAGTGTTCCATTCGATGCATCACGATGGCTCTACAACACTTCCACAACCTTCAAATTCTCCGCTACTTGCTCGCGAATGACGAGATCGACGCCACAGCAGCAAAGGCCGCCATCCGCAACGTTCTGCAGAGACGAGCCGACCGTGCACCACGACCGAGAGATCACTGGGTGAAACCGCGGCTTGAACGACACTCACAGCAAGGGCAGTACCACCAGCTTATGAAGGAGCTCGAAAACCAGGACGTCGCCAGCTTCAGGAATTACATGTGGATGTTCCCTGCGCTATTTCACCAGTTGGAAGGACGTCTTCATCATCGGTTGGAGAAGGCCACGACCAACTGCCGAAGTCCGCTATTGCCAGGAGAGAAGTTGGCCGTCAAGTTGAGATTCCTCGCCACCGGTGACAGCTACCATGACCTTAGCTATCAGTTCCGGATAGCGTTCAACACGATATCGAAGTTTATTCCGGAGGTGTGTGAAGCCATCATCGATGAGTATGTGGGCCAAGTCATCCAGCCGCCAGTGACGCACAATGAGTGGAGGGCCATCGCAGACCAGTTTCGCACGGGGTGGAACATATGCCGCACGCCGTAGGAGCACTAAATGGGAAGCATGTCGGCATCAGATGTCCGGGACAGTCGGGGTCCATTTACTATAATTATAAGGGCTTCTACTCCGTCATCCTGATGGCATTGGTGGACGCGGATTACAAGTTTCTCTGGATTGATTGCGGCATGAACGGCAGCTGCTCCGATGCGCAAGTGTTCAACCACGGCAAACTCAAGATGGTCCTTGAAGATGGGAGCATCAATTTTCCAGATCCTGAGCCTCTTCCGCATGACGACGTACCGATGCCCTACTTCATCATCAGCGATGATGCATTTGCGCTCAAGACCTGGATGATGAAACCTTATGCCAAGAGGGACCTCAGCCACGATGAGCCCATCTTCAATTACCAACTCTCATGAGCACGACGAGTAGTTGAAAATGCGTTTGGGATCCTTGCTGGAAAGTGGCGTGTTCTGCACACCAAGATGCCTCAAGACGTGGAGACTGTGAAGAGTATCGTCATCGCGTGTGTCTGCCTCCACAACCTGTGTCGCCTCTACTATCACCAGGAACATGAGGGTCAAGGCGACTGAGCCGAAGGAGATGGGATTGTCGTGCCTGGTGACTGGAGAAATGATCGAGCCTTGGATGATGATCGCCATGCTGCTGGTGGTGCTCGTCTTGCTCATGCTGCAAAGGCCCAGCGCGATCAACTCAAGGCATACTTCTGCTCACCTGCCGGAGCTGTTCCTTGGCAAGAATCGAAGATCTAATGTTTGAAAGTCCAAATTCAAACAGGTCCTTCTTAGGACCATTCTCAAAACTACTGTGCCCTTTTTAGGGCATGCCAGGCCTCCAAGAATAGGTTTTGTTTCTGTCAATGCAGGTGTATATTGAAATAAAGTGTGGGAATAGTTGTGGAAGTGTGTGGGATTTAGTCGTGGGTCCGATTGACTGGTTGCCATTGCTGAATAACCAAGAGAATGACTCATGGACTGACGTACTGACTGACTGACTGATTAACGGACTAACTGACTGACTAACTGACTGACTAACTGACTAACTAAATGACTAACTGACTCACTGGCTAACTGACTCACTGACTGTTTGACTTGCTGGCTGGCTAGCGATGATCTCACTAGCGGACTATTTGCAGAACTGGAGGTATCGTCCATTTCCAACTGTTGGTCTCAGCAGTTAATTTGGTTCTGGGGATAAAAAGGGAGTAAGTTGGCGATCTCAGTCGCAACTTGTTGTTGGTTTGACTTGCAAACAAGATCTTCGGAAGTGGAATCTGTTCAATGGCAGTGTTTTTGGCTTATTTGAGCATGTTTCAATAGTTAGTTCAATCTGATGCAGGGGATTCACTGCTTGCGTCTTGGAGTTCGTATTGAAGCACCAAGTAGGAAGGGGGGAAGGACCATCATTTGCGAGAGTTTGCTCTCTATGGAAAAAGGCTGGGGATTCACTGCTCGACACGTTTTGTTCACATTTAACCAGCAACTACATTTCTCAAAAAAAACAACAATGATGGCAAGACGTATTCTCACCCACCCATTCACAACAAAATCTCCATCAACAGTCACATGTTCTGGCCGTGCGCCTGCAGCCTCTGCCCATTGCTGGCACTTCATCTTGAAGTCCGTGTCGTCGCCAACACAGTCTAATTGGATTCTCTATCACCGTCAGGCCATGCGCCTGCTGAAGGTTTCAACAGTGAGTACGGCGACATCGCCGACGCGCTCTCCCCGAATGTCTGCATCGATCCTTCTCTCAGAACTTCCCAGATCTACTTGTCCTTGCCTGGCGAAGCTGATATTGCTCGTGGAGTCGCCGGTCCCCATGTCGCCGGCAACTTGGGATGACTGTCCGGTGACATGAAGCTGGTAGATGCTTGCTGGACGGTGTTGGGTAAAAGATATGATATATCTTGGAGACACCCTGTGATATACATGCCCATATTAGGAACACTCTGTAATACCTGAAACACCCTGTGATGTATGTATATCTATACTTGGAACAACCTGTGATATATGTACAT
>JAUOBU010437649.1:0-11169 GCA_032360585.1 Nereis procera | reverse complement strand
GTGAGCCAAAGACAAACATCAAGAAAAGAGGCCACATGGGACTGCGAATCTTGATTTTGGGCCTTTTTTCTAGACGATTTAGGGCCTGCCTTTACTCTAGCCTCAATACCAGATCTGGTAACCACTGTCCCTCACTAGAGTCATTCCTGTCCCTCTGTGCCGGGCACCAGGCATCGGGCAATGCTGTCCGGGCACCGGGCACCAGGCACCGGGCATCGGGCACTGGACCCCGAGCATCAGGCACCGGGCACGGAAAGCTCAGGGGAAGCTAATTTGTCAGATTTAGCACTTCCCTGGCTACAATCCTCGCTAGAGGGGGACAAGTGACTCAGGGGAACATGACTCTGGGTCCTAGACCTATCTTGCTTGACTGAGCACTGGGCAGGGAGCTTTGGGCACCGGGCAGGGGGAGCTTCCAAAGGAATCGGGCACCGGGCAGGGAGCTTCTGGGACCAGGAGGGATCCACGGAACCCAGGGAGAGCACCGGGCATGAGTTTCTGGGTGCCTGGCATCCGTGCCCAAGTGAGAGGAACCGGGCACCAGGCAGGGAGCTCCAGGCACCCAGCACTGAATGCTCTAGGTCTGGGGGGCCCTGAGGCCACAGTGGGGTGCTTGATAGTGTCGGCAGAGGCCAATTTTTAATGCTTGCTGGCGTTCTCAGGCGTGGTGGCCTCAGGGTTCACCTCAGTCATCTCAGGAGCAGGCCTCTTCTCCAGAGGATGTGCAGGACCGGGCCTGGATCCTGATTGACTCAGGGAAGGTCTAGAGGCCTGTCCCAAATCTTTCAGGGATAAGGACTTGCCAGGGGGGCTTGTGGGATCGAACCCTCTACCCTACGTTTTCTGATGGAGGGTCTAAAAGAGGGACCTGATTCTACAGATGTCACAGACTTAGCCCTCCAACTGATAGTTCTGACCCTCTTGGATGAGTGTCCAGCCGGAGCAGAGACACATGACTTTACTGGGGTAGACCTAGTCTTACTTCTCCCCCGAGGGGCTTGATGCTTGCTCTGAGGCATAAGGGGGACCTTACCCTGAGTGCTAAACTTAAAGGGGGAAATCACCACCTTAGGGGACCTAGAGCTGGAGCTGGCATATGGTCTAGACTTATAAGTCCTTCTACTTAGGAAGCTATTCCATTCAAAGTCTGTCCAGCTAGAGCAAACATCACAGTACTTGCCCTGTCTATCTACTTCAGGTAGGCGACAGGTATGACAGGCAGGGGACAAATCATGTTTATCCCAGGACTGGGCATAATGCCCACACTTAGCCCTAGAACTACAATATAACAAAGTAAACTAATCTGGAGGCATGGATATGTAACAGAGGCTGAAGCCTTAATTCGGAGTATACATGACAACCCCAGTGAACCAGAGCGAGACAAACAAACCACATGAAATTAGGGCTCCGGGGGAGCTAATAAGGGTAATTCTGCGTAAATTGCACCCACAAAACACATGAGGGAAATTGAAGCCTAATTGTCTAGGAATAGATCTCAATTAACAAGACCTAACAAAGGACTTACAAACTGACTTGTCAAACCTGGAGGAGTGGGCCATCAAGTGGCAATTATGCTTCCACCCAGACAAATGCACTGTGATTAGGATTGGCTTAGGGCATCCAGATTTCACATACATTATGAAAGATTCGAATAGGATAGTTCCACTAAATACAACACAACAGGAGAAAGACTTGGGAGTCATTGTTGACCAAGAACTCTCATTTGAGGAACACATCTCAACTATGGTCAAGAAAGCAAATCAAATTGTAGGTTTAATGTGGAGGTCCTTCGAGTATGTTGACAGAGAGGTCTTCTTGCTGCTCTATAAATCATTGATACGACCTCATCTAGAGTATGCAGCTCCAGTATGGTCACCGCATCTCTGGAAATTGGTGGAGACTAGAGCGGGTGCAAAGGCGTGCAACCAAAAGAGTCCCAGGCATTGGTGATCTAACATATGAATTTGAATTTGAATCTAACATATGAGGAGAGACTGCGCTACCTTAATATTCCAACACTTGTGTATCGACGACTTCGAGGAGACCTCATAAATACTTTCAAGTATGTCCATGGGATCTATGACACAGATCCTTGCCTACCACCAATGCTGAATACACGTACCCGGGGTCATGATCTACGATTACAGAAAATGAGAGCCTGCAAAAGCTGCAGAGGGTTCTTCTTCAGCCAATGAGTGGTAGCCTGGTGGAACGAGCTACCTGAAGATGTTGTCTCAGCACCAAGCGTGGACTCCTTCAAGGCCAGACTAGATGCGCACTTCAAGGACCATCCAGTGGTGTATGACTACAGGATCCTGGACCATCCCCAGAAACCAGACATGACAATGAAGTGATCAAATCAGGAGCGGCTCTATGGGGAATCATACCAATTCCTACCGAGCCGTACTTCTCTACTCTACTCTACTTTAATACAATACAATACGATTTATTCATGGATGCGGGTACAAGCCTATATATCCATATCACAGATCAGTGTCACTAGGTTACTGGAGTCAGTTGAAATGTGGAAACTGCGGGTAAAAGTTGTCGGGTGGGTGCTTGTAATTCCACTTCAGGGGGTGATCATTCAAGAAGACATCAAGGTGTTTCTTGAAGCAGTCAACGGATGGTGCCATCACTACTTCGTCAGGGAGCTTGTTCCATATTCTGGCAACTCGCATGGTGAAGAAGTGGTGGCGGGTGTTGTGGCCTCCTTCTGCCCTTCTCACTTCGATTCTTTGGCTGTTTCCCCTTGTGGTGGGTCTGGTCTGGACGTCCGGTGGTCGCAGATCAGGAGATGTGTCTTCATCGTAGTTCCCCGACAGGATTTTGTAGGCCTTGATCATGTCACAGCGAAGTCTGCGATAGGCCAAGGAAAAGAGGATCAGCTTCTTCAGACGCTCTTCATAACTCAGGCTTTTGAGGCTGAGAATCTGCTTTGTGGCCCTCCGCTGCACCTTTTCAATTCACTCAATGTCTTTGATTTTGTAGGGGCTCCAAACTGGGTTGGCATACTCTAGGTGGGGATGGACATGTGAGTTGTCAAGAAGTAGAAATTTTTCCTCATCCAGAAAAGTGAAAGTTCGGTGGATGATGCCCACATTCTGGTTGGCTTTGTTCACTTTCTCAGCAATATGCTTTTCAAATGACAATTGATCATTGACTAGAACACCAAGATCTTTTTCTGAATCACAAGTGGAGACTTGTACCTTGTCGCCTGTTGTGGTATTTTCCATGTGGTACACTCCTGGGATCTTGGAATTACCTAAGCTCAGAATTTTGCACTTGTCTGGGTGGAAGAGTAGCAACCACCTTTTGGAACACTCGTCAAGTGCTAGGAGATCTTCTCGGAGGATTTTCAGGTCATCTGCTGACCTCATATGTTGAAATATCTTGGTGTCATATGCAAACTGATAAATTTCAGACTGGACCATTTCTGGCAGGTCGTTGATGTAAATAACAAACAACATGGACCCAGGACAGATCCCTGTGGAATTCCACTTGTGACTTCGGCTTCCGTTGAACTCTCACCATTCACAATTACATTCTGGGATCGCCAGAGTAGGAAGTCTGTCAGCCAGCCATGGATATTTTCGGTGATACCATACGACTCGACCTTTCCCAGCATTCTCCGATGTGGGACCTTGTCAAAAGCTTTCATGAAGTTGCAGAATACACAGTCGACTTGTCCACCCTGGTCAATGATGTTGGTCCATTCATCAGGCACTTAACACAGTATTGTTCGTTACTGAGCATTTTATTCATTTTCAGAAATTCTATGATCTTGTCCCGCAATACTGACTCCATAATTTTGCAGGGGATACTTGTTAGACTCACTGGTCTGTAGTTTGAAGGTAGCTGGCGGTCTCCCTTTTTAAATATTGCAGATATGTCTGCTTACTTCCAGATATTTGGTAGGTGTTGAGACTGTAAAGATGTCTGGAAAATTTTCATGAGTGGTTTAGATATTGCAATGGCAGCTTCTTTGAGGATGCGAGCTGTGACTTTATCAGGACCTAGAGACTTTGATATCTTCAGCTGCTGCAGTTTCTTGGTCACAAGTTCTTCGGTTATGTCCATAGTACCCAGCAGCTGGTCAGGGACCATTATGTTTAGCTTTGGAACCTCCCCAGCTGGTTCTATTGTGAACACTGATGAGAAGTAATCAGCCAGAATCTGGGCCTTCTCTCTGTCACTCGAAGCCTTGGATCCAGGTAACATTAGCTCAGGAATGTCAGATTTTGTCTTGGTTTTGGATCTAACATAAGACCAGAATTTCTTTGGATTAACTTTGGACTGCATGGCTATGGATCTCTCAAACATCTTCTTCAGGCAGCGTGTCAGGTGCCTGAATCTGTTCCGTTCCCGACAATACTTCTGGTGTGCTTGGCCGGTTTGGGTTTCCATAAAACGCTGCCGTGCCTGATGTTTTTTCCGTATCTTCTTCAACGTTGACTGGTCAAGAGGTGTTCTGCCCTGGCTGTTTGTTGCCGTAACCCTTTTGCTGGGGATACAAGCTTCTACTGCTTCAGTGTACTTCTCCAGAAATACACTATACTGCTGGTCAGCGCTATTATTACAGTTACTGAATAGGTTATCCCAGTCCAGCTCAAGCATATTTCTTAGTTTCATAGTACCCCCGGTCATACATAAACTTGTCATATTGTTTTGGTTTTGGGGTGCAGTAGCAGTTCATCTTGAAGGACAGCACACAATGGTCACTTGCTCCCAGTGGGCTGAGGTGCACCATGTCGGACACCATACCTTCCTCATTAGTAAATACCAAGTCAAGCAAGCTGGGCTGTTTGCTGCTACGACCTCTGGTCGGTTCTGTAACATGCTGGAATAAAAAGGTATCACGACAGGATTCTATGAACTGATATTCACTTGAATCAGTGTTCAGCTGGGTGGTCCAGTTTGCCCAGTCGATACCACTATAATTAATGTCACCTGTAATGAGCACATGGGAATATGACATGTCACCGAAAGACTGCATGAGATCATTCAGGGCTGTGTTATTCTCAGATGTTGAATTAGGGCTTCTGTAGATGCATGCAATAAATAGTTTGTCTCCTTTATCCAGTTTTACTGAGGAGAACACTGCATCTCTGAAACCTTAAGCCTCCACCAGGCTGTCAACTTTTGGTGCTGGGCTGGACTCAAGTTCTTTGGCAACATAAATCAGAATTCCTCGACCGAGCTCACCAAATCTGATTCTTTCAAGATTATGTGACATATTGTACCCTTCCAGCGCTACTTCTGCATCAGTGATTTTGTAAAGTAACCATGATTACGTGTGGTTTATATATTTTGGCATAGTGTCTCAGCTCTGACATCTTGTTGGGTAGGGAGTCAGCATTAGTTGACATGCACTTCAGTGAATTTAACTGGGTTTTCTTATTTCTAGCTCTCGTATTATCAATGGAGGCCTGATCAGGCACAGGCTCAGCTGTACACATGTTGTTGTTGTTAATATTTTCACAGATTGTAGGTGCACTGAATTGTTTAGATTCTTCACATAGCAAGGACACTTCATCCATAGCAAACTCGTTAACAGTTACAAATAGTTTCTTACTCATCTTGTTTCCACTTGCTTTCAGTTTCCCAACATGTTTTTGTTTTTTGCAGAGGTTAGTTGCAGGTGTTAGTGGTTCCAGTTGGTAGGACTAGGGTGCTTCACAGGCTAGACTGATGTCATCATGGATTGCATCATGACCATCATCATCTAAGGACAAGAGAGCAATTCTTAGGTTCCATGGAGGACCGCGAACTCTGTATATCCACCGGCCCCCTCATTTTTGTTTGTTTCCATTTGTTTTGCCTCATCTAATTTGTCCTTTATCAGCTTTCTGTCCTCAGGTCGAAGGTCAGCAGTGACACTGTCACTGAACTTTGTCCTTTATCAGCTTTCTGTCCTCAGGTCGAAGGTCAGCAGTGACACTGACACTGAACTTTTTGTCAGCATCTTTCAACCTCTTCAGGCGCTGGAAGATATGTGGCTTGTCTTCAGTGTTCTTCAAGGTGATTCTCAGTGGGCAAGGTCGTAAGTCCTCCGTCTTCTTGCCAAGTCTGGTAGTATCAGCCACTTCATTGACACCTATGTCAAGTGCTTCTGTACACAGCATATTGAAGAAAACTTTGTCATCCTCTTTTCTTGTCTGAGCATTCTCTGCTGAGCTTCCTTCTGCCCTGAAGATGATGATATTCCCTTCGCGACTCTCCCATTGTTTTGTGCACAGTTCCTGGTCTTCTAGAGTCTTCTTCATGGCTGCAGAGACTTGTTCTGCATGGTCATTCTGTGTTCCAGGGATCAAACCTCCAGCTGTCGCTTCAGCCCCGGGGCTTCAGCATAAGTGGATTTCACAGATGTTGTTACAGATGCAGGTATGTCTTCTTTTATTTGGCCAAGCTTGTTTTCAATTTTGGTTTCCAGTTCACTGATCTTCTCAGCCACTCTGTTCCTCACAGCATCACAGCATTCTTCAATTGCAACTT
The DNA here is from genome assembly GCA_032360585.1 of Nereis procera. Classification (NCBI taxonomy): domain Eukaryota; kingdom Metazoa; phylum Annelida; class Polychaeta; order Phyllodocida; family Nereididae; genus Nereis; species Nereis procera. The sequence goes on along the minus strand of JAUOBU010437649.1, from coordinate 4,674 downwards.
GCTTGCTTAGAGTTGCTTTTGCCTTCACAGCACATGGCGGGCAGAACCAGAAAATATCTGCTCTCGTTGTGAGTACTTTGTAGTCATCTTTGGTCATTTTAATGCACTTGTAGCAGAAATGGAGTGAACAGCGTTCACATTCAAGCATTTGTGCATCTTCGTCACTGGATGTTTTCTTGCATGCTTGACACAGGCACAGATCATCAGTTTCTACATCACTCCCTGCGCATGCGAGTCTGGCTTGGGACATGGTATGACTTAGGCCAGGGCCTTTCTTTTTCTTTTTGGGAGATGACCAAAATCATCATCACCCATGCACCCACACTCATAGCAAGACCACCATCCAGTTGGGGGGGGGGGGGTAATTCAGGCTTGTTGCGCCGATTGAAGCAGATCGCATGTATAGAGACAAGCATGTCCACGTTCACACATTACGAGACAAAACACTGTACGGGGCCAACACATTCTTTCAATCGAATAGCGTGGATGCTAAAATAATCCTACTCCAAATTGGATCGAATGATCTTGTAAGGATGAAGGCACAAGCTGTCTGTGATGGTGTCCTCTCCCTTGCACTACACTTGCGTGAGTCCTACCCAACCACCAAAGTTATAATAAGTGGCATGCTCCCACGATTCAGTCCTGCACAACCACACTTCCCAAAAGAGTGGTCCAGATACTGTTCTCTGATCGAAACTGCATGCATGGCATCACATTTGGAGTACATAACCCAAAGCAACTTCAGCCAACGGGACTTCAGAAATGATGGCTTCCACCCAAACAGGGCTGGGACTGGCAAAGTTGTAAGGAACTACAAGGCAAAGCTTAACAATCTACTTGGCATCAGACCATACCAGCAATACAATGTGCCACCGCCAACAAGTGCATGCACCAACCCCCCGCCACAGATGCCGAGTTACCGACCCCACCACCAGAGGAATGGTTATGGTTATAGCTACACACAACGGCCACTTGGTAACCTATACAATGGAAACAATACATACCGTAACTTCATAAATAGTAACCAGTTCTATGATAGTCACGCTCCTCACAACATGGGTGAGACCCACAGTCACAACCACCAACTCACAAGCCAACGTCATCCGTACATTCCCTCCCTAGTCCATGACAACTTCCCCAATCCCCAACAGTTCCAGAACTTCGTGCCATACACCTATGGGAGATCATATTAACTGTCTTGTGATACTCTGAATTGACACTAGCAAAACAGTAAACCCATCCAATCCTCTAGGACCTACCGTGATCCTGTTCAAGAGTGTGTAAATTAATATGTAAATATCGATGGGTTATTTTGCTTTCCATGGAATTCTTTTGACTTTCTCTCCATTTGTTATATTCCATCCATCATCACTTTTCTGCTCAACTGGGCTAGCCCTTGGATGGAATCACCTCTTGCTAACCGGCCTGGTGAAAGCTGCCTTCTTACCTTGAGCCAGGCACCCTGGCCAAGCAAAAATTGTGATTCACCCTTCGGGTTGGCTGGGTCTGACATGTTCGAGCTAATCCCTCAATTGGATATTCGGCTCGGGTATGTCAGGCTCATCTGATTTGGAAAGATATCCAGTATATCCTATTGTATTGTGTTTCCCCTTCATCCAGCCTGGCTGGATGACTATGTTCCTGCATGCCAAATTGTATATACTTAGAGGGTACTATATTTTTGTAAGTGTATTGTATATATGTATGATGATGTCTACTAACCACAAGAATCTAAACAATTCAAGGCCTGACCTACGGAAAATTAAATTATGCTCTTGGAATGTCCATGGACTGGGAGAAAAGATCAGCGATAATGAATTCTGTAAAAAATTGATGGAAAATGATATTAATATCTTGATTGAGACCTGGCTGGACTCACAGTCAGCACCAAAGCTGAAAGGCTACCAAAGTTCTAGCCAAACCAGAAGAAGAAGCAAAAGAGCACGCAGAAATAGTGGTGGTATCTGTGTCCTGATAAAGAACAACATGCTGAAAAGCATCTCAATCATCAAACAGTCCACAAGCAACAATCTGATGTGGCTGAAGCTTGACAAAACCTTTTTCAATCAAACTAGCGATATATATATATGTGCCACTCACATACCCCCTAAGGGTTCCCCCTACTTTGACGATACCTTCAATATCCTTGAAAACAACATCTCAATACTGTCAAACTCGACAGATAATACTGATGGCTGACTTTATTGCCTGCATCAGAACCACCAAGGATTGCGTACCCCAAGATGTAATAGTCAGCCCCCTAGCTACCTATCAGACCACACACCATTAACTATCACTCTGAACTGTTGTTTACCAGCAACCCTCCAACCCCAAGAAAGCCCCCTTGAAGCTCCCTCAATCAAATTCACTTGGAAAAATGATTCATGAGAAGAGCTTATCAATCACCTTGCCAAAGAGAGCACAATGAATGAAATCCTAAACCTTTGAAACTAAATCCCCTCCACCCTGAAGACTATGTATCTGCTGTTACAGATCTATACTAGAACATGACCAGATCCTACAGAAAGATTAACACACCCAATGTCACTGGACGTCCCAAAAAGAGAGGGACAAATCATGGATGGTCCCCGAGCTAAAGAGCCCAAAAATGACTTGCAAACTAGTTGGTGCCAGACTCAGCAAACAGCCACATGACCGGGGTCTGAGAGAGCATTATCACTCTCTGTGCAAAAATATTAAGAGTCAAACCAAAAGAAGAAATAGAGAAATTCACAAACAAACCTGCCGCCTTGCAACATTTTAGCATATCCTGACCTGGGGATGCCTAACCGAACGTTATCATCAAGAATTCAAGGCAGAGAGGCCCAGTCGCCCCGCAGCGCCCCTACCGGCAGATGTCTGTATCACTTCCCGCACTCTGTGCATGCGCCGAACGACTTTTATAAATTTCGCCAAGATGGCAAGTTTATAGTCTCGACCGCTCTGTGAATTCTGGATTATTTCATTTCTTTCAATGCCTGTATTCACCTTGGAATTGTTAGATTTACGTTGCCCACATGCTGGAGAACAGATATTTAGCAGTTTCTGCGCCCAGAATCATATTTCTCGGGTTTGTTACCAGCATCTGTGAGAAGGTGAGCCGATTGTTTGACTTGCTGTTGTTTTTCCTTTCGACTTGCGTGGAGAATATTGGGGCGGCCTGGCTGGGATTTGGCCAGCCGTTTTGGTCTTTTCTCTCTCTTCTTGCTCGACTAGTTGATAGTCGTTTGACCGGATACTGTCTGGCCTCTGTGGGGGTGCGAGCGCTGACGTTTTGGTCCGAAGTTCGGGCTCTCTCCTTATTATAGCTCACGCCGCCATCTTTGTTATTTGGCCGGCACCCGACCCTTTCGGCTGTACAAGCACTGACGAATTTGTCCAAGGCTCGGACATTATTCGTTTTATCGCTCATGCCGACCATTTAGTGTGTTTTGTCCGGTTCTCGTCAGATTACCAGGGCTGGATTTGTCTGAGACTCGGACATTATTCAGATTATTGCCACACCGACCATTTCTCGGCCATTTGTGGCAGATTTGGCCAGGTTTTGACCTTTTATCGGCCATTTGAGCATATTTGGCCGGGTATCGACCATTTATCGGCCATGTGAAGCATATTTGGCTAGGTTTCGACCATTTACCGACCATTTGAGGCATATTTGGCCGGGTTCCGACCATTTTTATCGGCGACTAGAGTTCTGCTGACGGGCTTGGTGGTTTACCTGAAGATGGCAGGTCAGGATTCTGGGTCTAGGCTCAGGGGTGAAGGTCCCTCCTTGACAAGCCAGGGGGGGGCCTCAGGCCTGGTCAGAAGTTTGCCAGATGCAGACATATCATGGGCACTTTGCAGTGCCGTGATTGTACAGAGGCTTCCACTTGCATCTCTTGTGAGATGTGGAGCCCAGAGATTTGGAGCCGCCTGAAGCGCAGCCGTACCTACCAACAACGGAAGTTGGCCTGGGGTGGCAGGAGGGGGTGCCCCCCTCGAACTTCGTCGGTGGCGGTTTCCAGGACTTCAATGCGGGACCGCCACATGCGCACCAGTGTGGATCGAGTCACGCCGGGTGACCGTTTGAGCGCCTCTTTACCCCTTGAGGATCTTGGGTCTGACTCACAGTACTCACCGCGCTCTCGGGAGGACTCGTGTGAAGAAGAATAGGACCTCGGATGATGGTGTGGAGTGTTGCTTCTTCCTGAATCCCATCGACTCCCAGGAGGAAGAGGAGTTTGACAGAGAGGAACTGGAGTCCCGAACACACCAGTGGGTTGCCACTCAGAGGGCTAATTCTCCCCTGAGTAAGCCTCAGTCGGTACGGGCTAGCCTGATTTGCTCGCCTTCTGTGGGAAGGGCGGCTCTGGTTCGGTCCTCGGTTTCGGGGGATGAGGGGGGCCTCAAGATGGGGCGGCCTCATGCAGCGGAGATGGAGGGGCGGGATAAAGGACCTCCTTCGGGGGTTCCCATCATTCTGCCCGAAATTCGGGGATGTCCTCTCCGCCGAAAAGACAACGAGAAGTTCCGCTAGACCGTGAGGACTCTGGAAGACATCGTGGTGAGAGGAAGAGTTTGGCTTCCAGGAGGCATCGGAGCCCTGGGCGCCGTCACCACCGGTCTTTCTCGGGGGAGCGTAGGAAGCACCGCAGGCTGCGAAGGTTGAGATCGGGCTCGCGGTTCTGCCAC
>JAUOBU010437648.1:0-20121 GCA_032360585.1 Nereis procera | reverse complement strand
TTGATTGATTGATTGATTGATTGATTGATTGATTGATTGATTGATTGATTGATTGATTGATTGATTGATTGATAGATAGATAGATAGAGTGATAGATAGAGTGATAGATAGATAGTGAATGGATGGATGTGTGAATGGATTGATGGGTGGATAGACAGGCTTCAGAATTGGGTTTGGCAATCATGGGAGGGACGTAGTCATGGTGGCATCATGTTCGAATAGCAGCAACTGATGCAGAGGTGATCCAGGTTGGACGATAGGATGGAGAGACACAATGCCAGAAATCACGGGAGAGCCACAACCGAGCCAGCATCATGCGCAGCCAGCTGCTGCTGATGTGGATATGGGCTCAGGGAGGGAAGTAGGGCAGCAGCGAATTCAGCATCTCTTTCTTCATCTGCAACTGATTACCTATGTGATCAGCCCCTCTGAACCCCCAGATTATTGATCTAATCTGGTGATCAGTACTTACCATCTCTCCCTCAAATTATGCATTCCCAGGCTCCAACCGCCTCCTTTGAACTTCTCAAAAATCCCCTGTTGAAAATTCATAGAATAAATCTTCCAAAAAAAGGATCCAACCACATTTCCAGACCCCCTGACATCTAGTGTTAGATGCCTGAAAGGGCACCGATTCTTGAAGTTCGAAGGAGCCATATAATGCCTGGGAATGCATGATTTGAGGGAGAGATGGTACAGTGCCTGATCTGATTTGCTGTGATTTGGAAATTGCAGGAGCTGGTTGGCAGTTCAGACGAATATTCGATGATGAAGCTGATTTGCTACCCAGTTTTGGCAATTATGGATAACAAAAGCATTTTGATTATTCAGATTTAGCAAATATGGATAGCAAGCTGCCATTGACTAATTCAAATTGTGGATCTCCATTTTTGGATATTTATGAATAATTATGGATACCCATAATTCATTTCAAACATATCCACGAATGCTGAATTAGGTCACTATTGGCATCCATATTGACATGCATGGGGGCGGTGCTCTGATCATGAATTTCATAAACAATGTCCAACCGAGAAAAAAGGGTGAAGATACAGATTTGAAGAGGAAATGTACATCAATGCATTCACTTGACCCTGATTCAAGATGTAACGGAGAATCTTAAGAGATGGATGAATACTTAAACCACCCACAGACACTACAATCTTGTTTGTTTACTCTCTTGTTTCTACAGTTACGACTGTAAGCTTCCAATGGTCTTTGGAAGTAGCCTGGCAAGGCAACTTCCTCGATTCCGATGATGAACTCCACATAGCCTTGGCTGAAGATATGCAAATGAACGTAAGGATCCATCAATATAGCTTCTCATATCTCACTTATCAGTCTCACATTAGAATCTGGTTTTTTTAGGAGAATAGTTGCTCACCCACTTTATCAATTTCTCCACATAGTGTGGTTATTAGTCCATTATTTTTACTGATATTAATGAGTGAAGTCACCATCTGGATGTTTGGCGATGGTCAAAAAAATTTGTCCATTCATTATCAAAGCCTAACCACCAAGTAGATGTGGTTGGGAGTATCGACTACTAGTCGCACATAACAAGGTACCACATTTGAACAAGTTTGAATTCTGATAGGATTCTTACCAATTTTGAGACATATGTGCTTGGCTCTCTGAACTGAAACTTGTAGTTGATCAGTAGTTGCCTGAAGTATAATACTCTATTTGCTAATGTGTGTATCTACTGTGCAACCTCTCTATGTTGCGCCTATCTTCTGTCGAGAATATGCTCCAACAACGAAATAGGTATCTGAAGGTTAGTGTAGAGAAGATTGAATTCATACATTCCCATCTACCATCGGTTTCTCATTGATATTTGTTTTTGTTGTTTTTGTTTTTGTTTTCGTTGCTGTAATCAACTTGAGAAAATTCAAAAGCTGTAACTGAATTACACTGATTATTGCTACTACTTTCATCAACGTTTTGTGTGACCAGGATCATGCATCACCGACAGTGATCAGTATTTGAGTGATCTTCAGCTTCATTGATCTGGGATCAGAGTGCCTGTTCTAGATGTGCACTTTAGCTGTCTATGGTTGTTCAAAATACGATTTTATTCGCGTATTTAATCATCCCTGACACATGGAAGAACCAGTTATCTATTGATTCTACAATCACGAGAAGATCCTATGTGATATTTGCATATTTTCATGCTGTCTGTCATATGTCTGTTTTCAGATATTGGCACTATTAAGTGGTTTCATTGAGATATTCGCATGTGAGATCACTGGCTTCAGGTAAACAAGTTTACCTTATCCAGAACTGTTTTACTATAGATAATCTCATCAGTTGATAGCCTAAAGTTCTTCCCATTTGATATATCTTTAGATTTGTAACTGTTTCTCAACACGCATCTTCTAGAAATGTCGATGGCCCATTGAGGAGATTATGTATGACCAGTCCTGGCTGAGTGATTTCTCAGGTATTTCTGCTGCATCTGCGATTGGATGGATAACTTTCTTATGGCTAGGACAATCATAAAGGATAAAACAGCTTTTGGGACTCTCTCCTCCGGATCCACTACAATTCCCAAGAAAGGGAGAGGGAAGAAATGGATAGAATGAAAGAGAGAAAGAGAAGGGGGAGGGGTGAGAGGTGAGGCGAGGGAGAGAAAGAGAGAAAGACACTGGTGTGTGTGATTCATCGGTGCCAAATTGAGACAATGAATACATTATAGAGACCTTTCCACTCGTTTCTGTATTCACAGCCAAGCAGAAGGAGGGTTCATAACCGTGTACTTCAACCTGGTCATTGAGGCTGACCTGAGCATTGATGTTATTGCCAGTCTGAGCGTCACTGTCTACAACCAAATGAATGCTATCACCATCAACTTAGGCACCTTTGGAGAGGAAATTGATGCCATAGATGGTAGCCTACTGATAGCCATCATTGTTGACGGAAGTCCTGTGTTTGGTGAGTGAATTTGAAAAAAACACTAGTGATAGGTACCATTTGGATATGAAGCAGTACCTTATACTGGTGCAAACCGATCTGTCTCCAAATATTAGGATTTATTTCACCAGGGGATGAATGTTAGTGATTGAATGATTCCTCGGGCTCTGTAACATGGATTCAAAACAATACTCAGTAATGATGTTGGGGGTTAGGATTGACTGTACCAGATCAGTAAAATCTTCCCTGTGGATTTGGAAGTTAACATCACCTAGAGCATGTTATCAGCATGCTGGGGGATAGACTCATCATTCATCTTGACCATCATCACCTCAAAATAATCCTGACAGAAAATTCCTATGTTCATTTTCTGTCTCTTGCATTGCCATTCATTGTGCACCAACAGCAATGTTACGGTAGGTACCTAAAGTGTGTCAAGATCTCCCTACCAACCAGTCACACAATTTGGAAATCAAAGTGAGTGCCTAAGATCATCCTTGAATTCACACACACACACATACACTAACTCAAGCATATGCCACAATGTGCATTGAAAATAAACCCATTTCAGTCAACAGTGAATAACATGTGTGGAATCATGTGATGATATGATAGGCGAAGCATTTCATCGCTTGTGTATTGATCGGATAGTGTACCATCTTTCCCTTGAATTCTGCATTCCCAAGGCGTTTATCACCTCTACGAACCTCACAACAATCAACTCTTATTGGAAGTATAGCACACTCCAATAGAGAAGTGCCACTGACCGTCCAACTCTCTGACATCTGGTGCTACGAGGTATAAACTCTATGTAGCACCATCTAGACTGTTTATATTTGTATATTTAACTTTGCCATGTCATGGCGAGTTGGAGAATACCCAGGCTCTCTCAGTATTGCTTGTTTTAAGCATTATTCAGAATGCCTCCAGCCTTCTGGGTTGCACGAATAGCACCCTTAGGGAGTGTTTCCACTGGTAAGCAACCCAGGAGGTTCAAGACCTCATGTTTGGAGAGAAATACTGGACCAATTTTCTACCAGGGATCAATACTTACATGGGCACTAGCCTCACGGATCGCCGCTTTGATACATATATATGGAGCAGGTAGTTCTACGCAGGTTGACAGCTCTCTCGCCCATGTGAATCACGGGAGCTCTCACTTGGATGGGGTAGCCTCCTTGGTTCCCTCTTAGCACAGGTTCTGCACGTTATAAAGTTGCAGCCCCTGTGCTATGAGTGCCAGATTTCTACTTTGCAGCTTAGCTATCCGTGTTAGTTAGAGAGGCTTGACTTATATATTGTATATGTTGTATTGCAGGAGTGCATTGAAATGACTATGCTCAGTGGTTCTGTGATTTTCATACATGTGCTTATCATATTGTATTGTCATGCCTTTTGTATTGTAGTGGGTTAGCTTTGCACATTGTAACCCTGAGTTATGTTCATATAACCCATTTGGTGTTTAAAGAGACATTATCTTCAGGCAGCCTTAACTATGTTATCATGTGTCAGTTATTCCACTTGCATACCTTGACTATGGACAGTCATTTTCTCTATTGAGGACGTGAGCTACCCTGCAGAGAAGGCGCCATCAGTTACAAGTCTCGAATCTGGCCCTTTCAAGCACCCCACAAAGACCTCTGGTCTCCCTGGCTCTAGCACCTGTGGTGCCCAGTGCCTGATCTCTACCGGGCACCACTCAGCTCCTGCCTGGTGCCTGGTGCTTCTCGCTCAGTGCCTGGTCTCAAGGAGGGATACCCCTGCCCAGTGCCCAGTGCCAATGGCCCGGTACCCGCCCAGGGGTGAAGTGTCTAGTGCTGGGGTCTTTCACTCTTTAGACAGACCAAGAGCCTCCCCAGACCTGTCTCCCTTGGTGCCTGGTGCCCTTTGCATCTTACTCTGTGCCCAGTTACACCTGCCTGGTGCCCAGAGCCCGGTGCCCGGTGCCCGGAGCTTCTAGCCCGGTGCCCAGTGACAAGGGGGACATCTCCTTGCTCTGTACATGGAGTTAGGTCAAGGGTTTTTCCCTATAGTTAGTTGGACATTGTGTTGGCCCTACACTTGACCCTTCCAACCAAACTTAATAGAGGTAGATTGTTAGAGTCGAGCTTTATGCTTGCCAAGCTCAGACAGAGTGATATGTTTGACAAGATAGCTCTATCAGTCAATGCATTCTAATTAAACCTCTAGTCATCCCAGATCTGTCACCTCTGGTGCCTAGACACAAGTGCTTCTTGCCCAGTGCCCCAGTGAAAAATCTGCCTGGTGCACAGTGCTTCTTGCCCGGCACCCATGAAAGAGAGAGACCTCCTTGCTTAGTGCTGGGAGATAGCATAAGATCAGGGACCTGCATAGCTCTTCTGACAACCCTGGGCCAGGCTCAGTCCTTATAATCCTTGTCCTCAGTCCCAGAGTTAGTTTAGGAGCAATGCTTCTTACATGTGTTCTCTTCTGGCCTCAGGCTAGAGTGAGATCAAGAAAGAACAGGGTGGATAATCAGGACCTCACCATACTATGCCCAATCAAATCTGGGGTTCCTTCTGTTAGGCTTCTGTCCTAGAACTTCTGTCCTAGCCTCAGTTCTTTCTTAGATGTCTAGGACCTAGTCTGGTTCCCCTTGGGTTCCAGATCTCAGTCAGAGGTTCCTGAGATGAGCCTTAGACTTGTCAAGCTGGTTTTGGATTGGTATGCCCATCTAAAGACCTCTCCAATATCCAAAGGCAACTCCATTCATACCTCCGACCTTTGAGTTAGTTTTCCTTGTTGCCCAGAGCTTGGAGCTTCTTGCCCGATGCTTGGGGTGTCAGACCCGGGGCCCCGTGTCCTTGGCCAAGTACCAGGGGCAAGAGAAAACATCCTGAGGTCTTTTCAAAGGTTTTTCTAGTATCCCAGAAACCTTGGAGGTTTGTTCTTAGAGAGCTCTAATTTATGAGAAGTGTCTTGGGAGACTACTATTGCAGAATACTAGTCTATTATCCAGGGACATTCTCTCTCCCTGCTCAGGTAGAGAGAGGTCCCTTTCCGAGGCCTTTCACCAAAGAGACTCTTCAAGTTATTGTTCTCTTACTCCTCTGGTATTTTCCTCAGGTAAGAGGGGAGGTGGGTTATTTAGGACTTTTTTGGACAATGTCAGCAGTTGAATCAGTCAAGTCTAGAATTTCTTCTGCTTCAGATCATGTCCAATAGATTTCATGTCCAGCCTCAGGGTTCTAACAGATGTCTAAGACTGGGTCTGCGTCCACACAGTGTTCTAGGACTCAGCAGAGGTTCCTACAGCGACATTCACATTAGTATACCTTTCCCCAGTTCTGACCAATTACACAGCTAACCCACCAGGGCCCACAGGCCATCCAGACCTTTATCTCAGGTGCCCAGGCTTGGAGCTTTTGCCCAACCTGAGGTGCCCCCCCCCCCTCCTCCCCACCCTGTACCCAGTTCCTCTGACTCGGTGCCCGGGCAGAGAAGAGCAGTCTAAGGATTCTTTCTAGGTTCCTTAAACCCTCAAGACTGTTCATATGATGCATTTGTGAACTTAACAGTTAAACTCAAAGAATTCCTTGGTTCTCTAGGCCTGGTTTCTTTTCAGGCCTGTGCTGTCTCTGTTATCAGGTTTGTTCCCAAGAGGCAAAAGCCTTGGTTCAAGGGGAGGAGAAGCCAGCCTTCAGAGCAAGAATGTTGGAATTTCCATATTCACTTCTCATGGTCTCTTCTTGAAGACCCTCAAGGTTCTTCTGGCAATCCTGGAATGCCCAGACCTACAGTAGTCTGCCAGGTACATGGAACATGACCCAGGGGAGTTTCGAACATCCCTGGAAAACGGTGCTCTGGGCCTCGTGCCCTGCACCTGGTGCCCAGTGGCCACCATCCCATTACCTTCGAAGACCCTAGAGGCAGGGGTCTACCAGTTCAGACTGTGCCCTCTTTGGCCTCTGTCTTATTCAGAGGACCTTCTCAGGCTCCTCAGGAAAGTAGCACCATGGTGGCAATAGTTCCACCTCCTACCTGACAGATTTCCTCTACCTCACTGTAGATAGATATTGAACTTGGTGAGGTCTTTTTAGGCTCTCAGCCACCAGTTCTCTTACCTGAGAATAGTTCTAGACACTGGGTACACATAATCCTCAGGAGGTGGAATACTCAGTAGGATCGATATTTTTCTCCGCCTCTAGATTGTACAGTTAGACTTCGATAAACTCTTTTTTCTGTCGGACCAGCAGTGCTTGCCTTAGGATGATCTGGTGCAACCAGTGACCCCAGTCGGCTGCCTCTCAGGTTATTTATGGAAATTTCCCCCATGAACAATCCAATTATGGATGGGTAAACAGAACCTCTTTGGACAATGTTTTGACTGATGTCCTAGTTAAATCCGGGACCCTCAGTTCGAATTTCTGTCCAGCAGATGTCTGTTCCAGCATCAGGGCTTGTGCAGATGTCTGGGACTGGGTCAGGTTCCTCATGGGGTTTTAAGACTAAGTCAGAGGTTCCTAGGCAAGTCTTGCACTTGCCAAGTTTAAGAGGACTTTTACCAACACCTTTAAATAAACCCTCCAGGGCTTTTGGGCCTTTCCGCACATTATTGCCCGTTGCTCAAGGACCTCTTGCCTGCCCGGTGTCCTGAGCCCAGTGCCGCATGCCTGGTGCTTGGGATTCTTTCTGAGTCCCTCTTTGAGGATCAGGAAATTTCTTCTCTTCTAGAAATTTCTCTTCTGGGAGAAACCAGTTCATCGTGTTGAGGTTCCTCAGTGGAACATATTTGATTACTATCTTCTTCCTGAGGATAAGTATTTTAGTACCTTCTGGAAGGATCCTCTATGTTGGACCTTACTCGAAATGCAGTCTTTTCGGATTGCCCTGGCCACAGGTGATCTCCGCTAAGATCCTTGCTCTCTTTGGGTTTGGACTGCTCTGCGAGATCCAACCACTCTCTATCCTAGCTGGCCCTTGTTTATCTTCCTGGTTTTTAGCTATTACCAAGTGCCTGGCATGATATCTTTTATCTCAGGGTTCAGTACGGTCAACCCTTTGACCTGTACTCCCTGGGCCAGTTTATGGCTGTCCAGGCTAAAGCGCTCACTCTCTGAGTGTGCATGCTATGTACTCATTATTTTAAGACCTTCCAGTCGGTACATGGCAGAGCTCATTCTCTCTTTAGTGGAGTGACAAGATAATCTTTCTGTGTAATGTTTACCCGCCAACTAACTTGTCCTGGTTGGCTATAAACTATAATTTTCAAATAGGTAGCATGTAGCTGAAGTGATACAATTCCTTATTGATTATCTCTTAGAAACTGGTACCTACCATTCGGTCCATCCAGAGAGATCTGCTTGGATATCAATTTTCTTATACAATTCCAATCTAGGTGTACCTAGCATCAAATTCTTCTCTTGCTGGGAGAGAAACAGAACTGTTGTTCTGCTGTCATGGGAAGCTTGTTTCTACTCAATCTCTCCTACATGACATATTTGATGCAGAATTCGAGGGAGGGATGGTACAGTATCTGATCCCCGCCCCCAGATTGTTTATCTGATCTTGGGATCAGATAGACCCCATCTCTCCCTCGAATCAGGAGCCCTCCCGTCCATCCCGTATTGAGTCAGACGCGTTGAAAAATACAAAGATAATCAGTCTAGATGGCGCTACATGGAGTTTATAACTCATAGCGCCAGATGTCAGGGAGTCGGACACGTGGTAGCACTCCTCTTTTTAAGTGTGCTATACTTGCAATAAGAGTTTTTTATTGTGAGGTTTGTTGAGGCGCCTGGAGAATGCAGAATTCGAAGGAGAGATGGTAAGTACTGATCCCCTGATAAGATAAGCAATCTTGGGAAGGTGGATTGATCGGAGTGGTGGCAACACTGTGATTCACTTGCTGGACTCGAATTTCCCACACCCCGATTCCATGAGCAATAAGTGAAAGATATCTTAATGACACTCATGACCTTGTGCATCAGTATGAGTTCGGTCAGAGATAACAAAAAGTATCAGAGTGAAAACGTGAGAGTCATGGAAGGCTGTCTATGCAGGCATTCAACATGGTTTGTCTTACGTTATGATATCCAGGTGCTACTTCTTGAGTCTACCCAACTTATCACATATAATTACTGAATCAAACAAATCATGAGATGAACAACTGCAGATATTCCACAAACACTGATCGAGTTCTCAGTTCAACTAACTGACCTTCATCAGATTAGGTGCTATGTCTGAATTGACCCACAAATTGATGATATAATATTGTAAATTATTCATCAGGAAATGAAAATCAGCCATTTCAGTTCTTTCACAACAAAAACGGTTGGCAATAAGATAATATACAAATATACATTGGTCACCATATCTAGCATATCTGGCATACACTTCCTGAGGTCATTCACATGATTTTGCTTGCATCAGCTAAATATGCATGAGCATCATCATGTATCGGAAGGCAACCATTGATGATAATCAGCTTGGCTTGAACAGCTTTTCTCGATTTCTTGAGGAAGGTTTAGATGTGTTTGATACTGAAAAAAGACCTATTATGTCGCCTCTCAAAATCATTGGATTTTCATGCGATACTCAGATATCAAGTGGAAGTACATCAAAGAAAAGTATACTTGGGAAAAGTATCTATAGCAGGGCATGACCGTACAAAGGTTAACGTATGTCCCAAGTCATGGTCATACCTCAATAACGTTGTCATACCTCAATAATGTCTATATGTGTGTATATTTCAGTGGCTTGTTCTGATGATATATGTCAGCCGTTGAATGAGTCACTTTACTGCCAGAATGACGCTCCTTGCCAGGATGGCTTCTGCATGTGAGTATAAACATCATCATAATGGAACAAAAATACACCTCTGCCATCATCTCCTCTATTCACTATATATTGGTATAATGACACCAGGTTGCAATGGGGTCATGTAGGTGCACTTGACTGGTTCATAAATTAGAATGAGGATTGACTCACTTTTGATTCACTATTGTTGGTTCTTCCCCTAGCAGATGTGGACGATAAGGCACCATCGACCATTTGAATATTCTGAGTTGGAACTTATCAATGAAGCATTCTCAGTGTGCCAAGCATTGCTAACATGATGCGTAATGCTGGTGATTTCGACAATGGCTTGAATCAACATAAAGCCAGATATTTAGGTTCAATGTAGATCCTCTGCATATGATAACCAGTCATAATTATCAACATGTATGCCATAAGAGATAATGCTAGAGATACCATCTTATCTTCTAAATCACCCTGATATTGTTGGGAAACACCATCTGCATGACAGCGTCAATCATCTAAAGGACATTGCAAGCACAGGTGCTAAACAGATATTCAATTACAAGTAATTGCAACTTGTCTTTGCAGATGTGGTGGTGAATATGTGGATGATGACTGTTCGGTACCAGCAGGTCAGTGACACATTACTTGAGCGATAATGTTTGGGAAACTGGCACAGACATCTAACAGAAATAGATGATTCAGAGTTCCATGTCAGTCTTGTTGAGTCAAATATTCCATTCATGTGAACTCAAGATGTTTTCTTGTTTTTCGGTGCTCATGATCTAGCCCGGATACATATAGTCATTAGCCTGAGCAATATATGTGTCACAGTCAATGGAAGGTGATTGACCTTGCAGATTCATCACTGCTACATACCATGTAGCTTAGGATGAGAAAGAATTTTCTTATAGAGTCAATCGCAAAAGCATTTCGAATATCTGTGAAGATCAGGCTGTTCGGGAAGATATGGATCTTGAACATCTCTCTTAAGTGTTGTGGAGCGAATACTTTCTTTATTCTCTTTCATGCCTGGTTGTTATGTGTGCCGGATATCCTTTGACAGGTTGATTTCTGTCAAATGGGATGAGAAATTTTTGACTGAATGACATCTTCAAGAGTCCGTGCAAATGCATATGACAGACCCATGGTTATTTTCTCGAACAACTAGGTAACTGTTCCCTGTTGTTGTACTCCTTTCTCCAGTGTTATGCCAATTAATTTGTTCAATCAATAGATGATTGGATGGTTTTCATCATATTTAAAATGTGGATACCGTGTACAA
This sequence comes from Nereis procera, assembly GCA_032360585.1. Taxonomy (NCBI): domain Eukaryota; kingdom Metazoa; phylum Annelida; class Polychaeta; order Phyllodocida; family Nereididae; genus Nereis; species Nereis procera. Next base: position 9,161 of record JAUOBU010437648.1, on the reverse strand, counting down.
AGATTGAATGTATCAAATCTGAGATGAGGGTGGAATTCCACAGGGGTCAACACTCTGTATAAATTATGTACTATTGGATTGTCTCCACTTGATTACCAGCTGAAGTTATTCCAACTGATATATTTCTTGCTCTAGCTGGGAGAGACTTAGGCGTGCTTCAAAAAGCGGTAAGCAAATGAAGCAATAGAAACTACTCCAATCTTACACAAGAGTCAGTACCTACCACACTTCGACTATTGCGATGTAGCCAATGATGAAGCATCAAATTGGCAGACAAATAGGCTGCACCTCATTCAGGATAGTGCTTGTAGGATCATACTCTGTGTAGATAGGTATGCCCATATACATGTGCATACAGACTTATTTCTTGGGTATGAGAATAGATTCCTTCATCTCTAAAGCAGCTGGGGCAAGAATACAGACATGAGGTACAACAATTGAGGTAGACAAGGTTCCAAACTATAGCATCACAATTGAGAGAAAGTCATTTGCCTTCAATGGTCCTAGGACTTGGAACAAGCTTCCAGATGATATGCAACTGGTCAATTCATTTGGAACGTCCAAGTAGGCTGATATGTCCTAAGTTTCACACTACAGGCTTCGGAGGGTGTAGCTCCCTTTGTTGACACATCTAATTGTAAATTGTTTTCTTCCTGGCTTACATCTTGCAGTGGTGGATGTATTTTGGTGTCAACCTCTACGTGGCCTGAATGTGGGCAAGCAAATCCCTTGCATTAATTTCTGCATTGATTCATAGGAGTTAATGACTCAGCTGTAAGAGCAAATGTAAACAACTCATATGTACATTTCTGTGATGAACAATAGAATTGCAATCTTGAAATCAGTTTGTTTTCAGATCTAATCATATGTTCAACGTGTTTATATTGAAATGAGTTCAATTCATAGTTTGTTGTTGTAGATTCGGAGTTCCAATTCATGCTCACCCTAGATTTACCCTGGTTTGAGGCTCTGGGCCAGATAGACAGTGCAGTATACAGTACCTTCATCAACGATCTACAGGCCCAGGTAGTGTACACACTCTCTGATAACATGATCCACTCACACACATGTACATTTGTACATGTGTACACATGTATGTTCATACATAGGTCATTAGTCATGACAGGTGGGCAGTTTTGTGAAACTTTTTTCTTGTAAGTCATCTTTAATCATGTGTGCTATGTTTGATAAGGCTCATGAGATCAACTGAATCATACACAGATAGAGCTAAGACCTTGCATAGTTATTTTGCAAAGGCAAGATGAATAGATACATTGCATAGGCTTGAGATATAGTCTCTCTTGTCCAGGAATGAGCCGCTGTTTCATTCAATGATGCTGTGCAAAAGGGACATTGATGATGTATTATTCATGGTGTCAGAATATACGTGGCAAAAGGGATTTCTAGTAGAAAGAGTTCGAAACTTTGCAGGCAGGATGGTGATTTCTTAATCGTTCCATTATATGATACAAGGCGCAGATGAAGATGGGGGTCGGGGGTAATATAACCATGAACATTTTTTTCATCAATAGTTAATTCTTCATGTTAGGCAAACCAAAATGATTGTATTTGAATTTGAATTTCTCAACCTGTTTCTTACTTGACATGCATGTGTATTCTCTTTTACAGCTGTCACTTTTCATTGGGATATCGTTCCCTGGTCTGATTTCTGTAGAAGGTACTGCCTTGAGGTATGACTCAACCCATTCTAACATATCCACTTATAATATGCTGATAAATTATCTCTGTGACCCAAAACCAAGGTGCAAACACCTGCAAACACTGAAGTATTCATTCTTTACATTCATCAATTGACTGTCCTCACTCTGTTTATTCCATCTAACATGCCAGGAAATGAGAGGAAAGACATATGACGAGATTCCATCATCCTCTATCTATCCAAGTCTCAATCCATTCTAGTTGGGACTCTTACTATAATATAAAATACAGTCAATTCTGACTCCTCGGTAAGTGGTAGAATTGTATGAATTACTCTGGTTCCACCATTGGGTCAATTCTCACAATTCACTCATTGGAGAGGAGGTTTTGCCATCTTTTGAAGTATTTGATATCGATTCCGAGCAACAATTTCTCATCTCATGCCTCCAAGCTGCCCAAAATTAGATACCACATTTTCATTTGGTTCACCAACATGATTTTTTTTTATGGTTGTGGAAAATCTTTGTATTTGTATGTTCAGTCTGGCGGGTATGTTTAACTGTCAGAACAGACATGGCCCTGGCCATCGTTTGCCAGCCTTCCTCACAGTCATTCATATTTCAGTCTCCTGAAACTATTCGTCAAACATGTAGCTGGTGACCCTTCATCACATCGCATTTGCATCCTACCTTCTGTACAATTGATGAATGCTAACATACCATCACCTGTCGCTGCCATTGTTGACTGTCATACTATTTCTTTAATAACTGTGGGCATTCATGGTACCACAATTGCTTGTCTGCTCTCATGATATTGCCCCTATTCATACTAACACTCTGAATACTTAAGATGGCATCGATCAGATGAGGGCATGATTTCATATATAACTGCTGTGTAGCTGTTCAGAGCCCTAACTCAGACCCTGACTTGATGGACCTCAGATTACCAGATATTCATAATAATCCATCTCTCGTTAATATAAATGTATTTAGTGTGAAATATCACTGAATGGATTATTACCCCATAACCTCCCATTGGTGATCAATAGGATTGCTTCTGAAATTGAAACATTCTGATTCACCGTTTACTCATTCTTGCAAGTAGGACCTCAGAAAAGTTTGATCTAGTCCTCAAGTATGCATTCTGACAGACTTTGACTCATCTACATTCAGTGAATTTGGCAGTTGATGATACACCAGGAAAAGAAAGCCTGTATATAATGTCAAAGCAATGCAAATAGGTTTGACTTACTGCCGACTTGCAGGTTGTTTCACTAAAAAATGCTGTTTCAATAAAATGCTTGGGTCTGCGTTACAGTGACTGAATGGCCCTACATTTTGGTAACATCAGTTATTATCTACAATGCCTACAGCTCTCAAGAGATTTGTTGATTTAAGAAACCAACTATGATTGAGCTGGTACATTGTTTTGTTTTTCAGTGAAGTGAATGGTCTGATTCAGTGTGAGTTCAACGTGGTGCTGACAGGTTTCTACAGTATTGATGGTCTGACAGATGTCAGTGTCACTGTTTACTACCTCCTAGCTGACATTGAGTTTGATTTCGTCATCCAGTCCACTGATGTCACTTGTGGAGTTGTGGAAGGCAGTATTCTCATCAATGTGGAAATCAATGGAACCCTCGCATTCTGTGAGTACCATAGACTGCAATCATATCTATCAGTTCTGAATCCATATTTTTCTTACAGTCAGTAGTGTGCAATATGGATATAAAACAGAAATTGTTATCAGCAATCGTCTATTTCAGTTTTGAATTGATATGTTTGGTGTAGGCACTAGTGTGCAATATTAATATAAAACAGAAATTTTCCATCAATGTACATTTATAATGAATCATTAATTATCTCTGAGCACAGAACAATGCCTCAATGTATTCATAATGGTCATCATCATCCTCATCGTCTTCATGGCTTCATGAAGACTATGCCTGTTGGCAATGAGAAAAACTCGAGTCACAAGATGATGATTCTGTGTGATCATCCACTAAGAACTTGATAAATGATGTGCATTGAAGACTCTCGATAGTAACTTGTATAGTCCTGGACTGCTGTGTACCTTAGTTGGAATGCTTTGTTTGAGATATACCCGGTACATTCTCTTATGATATTTGTGCTAACATTTGTTTTCTTACAGTGCCTTGTAGCCCAGTCGCATGTGATCTTCTTGAAGCTCTATGTGTACATGGAAACTGCACGGATGGCATCTGTGTGTAAGTACACCTATTCAGAGGAATTATATGCAAAGATAAGGTCCAGAGACAGGGATGGCGATCTATGTCACTATGACAGATTCTCTGAATGTGTGGACACAAATGCAGTGCTCTCTCACCACTTCTCTGATGGACATGTGACTCGAATGACAACATGATCTCCACACAGTATCTTTGCTGCAGGGAAAATCTTTCAGGCAAGAATAGTATGGGAGATGCTGATAGAAAGAAGGCACACCAAGCCATATATAGAAACCACCCTCATGATAGAAATATTGGGACATGAGAATATGGGATGTGAGTCAGGTCCAGAACAGTTGCATGATGTCAATAGCAAGACAAGCATGGATGGCTTATCATATATGAAACTAATCGATAATAGCCAAGGCGACATTCTCAGCTCAGATTTAGCTTTATTCTTTATTTGAAATGTGCTCTCAAAAAATCAGAAATATATCCTGTGCTATTCAATGCAAATATGTGCTTTCCATATAAAGACAATCTGCACAATATTTCTGCACATCATGCCTTTTTTCCCAATATCCAGAGAAGCTCTTCATTCAACTTTTCTAATGATCAACTTATTGGCCCCATAATCTTCAAACTGTAACGTTTTATTGTTTGACTGTAATGGCAAGATAAATTATCATATTTGAGAAATTATTTGAACAAATTGGAGAGGGCTATTAACACATATATAGAGGTAATCTGGTGGCCACTTATGGAAAACTACTGCCAGGTTTCATCAAATGAAATATTAACTGCTAAATCGGATAGCTCATTCAATGAGATCAGAGCATTACAGACATTGATAAATTGGCATCGAATTTTGACCATGGTCTTCTAGTGATTCAAGTGCATCATCTTTGCCATTGTACAGCTTAGTTGAATCAACTTCTTCATTCTTTCCATATCATGTCATCCATGCATCCTCTATTATTGTTCAGATTGGAACATATACGGTGGTATTAAGATTCCACCAGAAAACTAAACTACATCATCATAAATGATAAGTGTGAGTATGCAGGCCTGGAATAAACATATATTGGGCCTGTGATTGAAGTGCCAAAGCAGTGCAGATTGGACATTGGATGGGATTATGATGAGGAAAAATGAGCATCTCAGTTGAAAGATTCATATATCATACATTTAATAAATAAGGAGAGATTCCATACAACGAACATTTTTCCATTACATTCAGATATCAACATGCTCTATGATATATACAATTCGTCATGACAAGGAAATTAGTTGATGTTATCAGCATCTGAGATCATACCTGTGTGTCAGATGATTCATGGTAAAGCTGACATGGAAAAGCTTGTGGGGGGTTCAACACTACTAATCTGCACTCAGCTGAATAGTGTGCACAAATTATCAGCTTCATATACAAAGGTTAAGGTGTAGTATCAATCTAGCAGAATATTATCTCAGATTTGTTCCAATGTCAACATATACTTTTCGACAGAGACAATGGAAAGCAGGTATTCAATTGAGAAGCATGATATATGTGATCCCTCCATGAGAAATATTGAAAGCATCAGCCATTCTTCAGCCTCCTCTAAGCCTACTGAAATAGCCTACTTGGGATCTTCACAAATAGTATATCTGCCTCTTTGAGTTACTGTCTGGAAGATATATGCTGGCAAATTGTTCCAAGAAATCCTGACTCAGTATCGAATGGTTTGTTCTGGTTGCAGGTGTGAAGATGGTTACACCGGAGAAATTTGCGACGGTAAGTTGCTTCTCTCATACATATCATAAATACACATGGTCATCTTATCTCATCAATTAACAAATATGTTCCAAGTTGGATATATACAGCCTGTGATAAGCTCACTCGCTCATTTCTATCATTTCGATAGTCACTACCATGATTCTTGGGGGAATGGTTTCTCATCTCAGTTGGTATTTCTCTGAAATATGCACAGCATCAGAAATACTTTTTCCTATTATTTCCTATTCAGTCATTCATATAAACTAATAAAACCGATATAATTACAGAGTTACTGACCACGGAATGAAAGTTAGACATCTGGTCTTATGATTCTTTCTATGACTTCGATTCTCTCTCTCAATCCTTGGGTCATATATTACATGTGCTCAAAATCTTTGAGTGATTCAGTCCTTATTCCATGTTAGCATCTTTCTCACAGATTCTGAGTACAGTTGCTCGGAACCATGATGGTTGTCAGTTAAAACCAGTGTCCGTTTATGTGCAATGCTACCTACAACACACATTGGTGGACCCATCAATGATATACATATTTTTTAGACTGGCCATAAGCTGATGCTCGAGCATGATGACAATGCTTTTTTTTCATTGCAAAGTACAGCAGAAACATTAAAATGTGTTTGGGTCAGGAAACACATGGCCATTGCAACCACAAGGATGTAGTACTGATGACTTCCAGCTAATTCTACGATTATTAGACATATCATACACTTTTTGATACGATGAGAATCTCAAAGCTTGATCATGTCTGTTATCCACTTTGTGTGTAGTGATATCGCAGCAATAAAATCCCAGTATCATAATGCAAGTTCATCTTTCCAGAAATTGAAGAAGTGTCAACTACGATTGAGCCTGTGACTGACAGCAATGCCACAGATACAGGTGTGTGCATGATAGTAACTACACCATCCTCATTTGCTCACCACCACCACCACCACCATCACCACCACCACCACCAACACCAGCATCATCACCAACACCATCACCTCCATCACCATCACCACCACTGCCACCACCACCACTATCGGGTGTACGTTGGGAGCAAAATCGGCTATGTGTTATAGCAGCATTACAGAGTCATATTCGTCCATTATATTCTATTTGGTGAAGAGATTGTAGCTTAGTCTTGTTGGTCATTCCCAGGATTCCAATAATCTTATTGACTGGAAGATTGATTCATCTCTTGATATATTGGGGAACTATAATGATAGTCTGTTGTAAACAACCATCAATTCAGGTGCACCTATACCTACATTATACATTTGCTGACTTTTCAGTGATACAACATAGGTTGAAACAGTTCATGGAGATGCCGTTTTCATTGCTGGTCAAAGCATCAAAAACACTAAAATCTGTTGAGGGTCGGTGAACATGTGAACAATGCGACCATCAGATTGTAATACCGGTGACTTCCAGCTGATTTTACAATGATCATATATAGCCTACACTCGCAGTATAATGCAACGCTATCTCATAGTAAAATCAGTCCTACATTAGCCTGATATCTGCTTTGTGTGTGTACATATTATAACAAGGAATTCCTGATGTTATTATTCAATCTGATCTTCTCAGTTGGGGGGGGGGGGGGTGAGGGTTATTATGATAGAGCCTGTGACTGACTGCGATACCGAAAATATAGGAGTGTACATGTTATCCCATGACCCGTGCCAATTTGAGTTGGATCCTTCCAGTAGGAGATTGCATGGATCTCCCACTGCCTTGACTGAAGCTCCCGCTGCTGGGTTCGGAAAATAGGCCACGCCCACTACTTCCAAATATGGTAGTGACATTCGAGCCGAGCATGTCCAAATCGAATCAGCCTGTCATCCACCGATGAAGACGCGCGTGAGGGGTTATTTATTGTTCTGATTCGCTAAAATATCTGTAAACTCTCGAGAAATACCTTCAAATTTGACGAAAAGTTTCTATTCTGTGCTGATCACCATCATAGCATGCGTACACAGGGCTGCCTAAACGAAGAAAGAAAAGGAGAAATAAGTCGTGGAGAGCTGTCAGTGTGACATCGCCCGGTGATAGATGTATATGCGGGAATGCTGGGCATGTGATCGGGCCATCCCGAACGATGTCTGGCCGCCTTCACATTGAGACGGAAATAGCCGAACAGGTTCGAATCATCAGTTTTGCACCGCCTCGGTGGAAGTGGGCGTGGCCAAATCGATTGGGTGTTTCCGTGATTTAACGCATGCATCAAAATTGAATGATACTATCAGCATTCCAATGCGATGGCTTCTGCCCGAGCATATGGTGACTGATCGCCCATCTCATCTGGAGCAGTGGCCTACAAGAGTTTCTGCTTATACTTACCATTCTCTGACGGACACGTGACTCAAATGACAACATGATCTCCACACAGTATCCTTGCTGCAGGGAAACTCTGTCAGGCAAGAATACTATGGAAAATACTGATTAAAAGAGACACACCAAGCTGTATATAGAAACCACACTCTTGATAGAAATATCGATATATAAGAATTATAACTGACCTTCCAAGTTAGAAATAGCCATATCAAGACAAGATCACTCACCCACTTTCATTATTCCAATAGTCACACTAGCATGATTCTTGAGGGACTGGTTTCTCCTCTCAGTTGGTATTTCCTCGAAAGTTGCACAGCATCAGAAATATTTTCTCAATAATTTCCCATTCAATCATACATATAAACTAGTGAATCGATATAATTACAGAATTACTGACCCGACAATGAAAGTTAGACATCTGGATTTGTAGTTGCTTCTATGATTTTGATGATGTATCTCAATCCTCGGGTCATATATGTCATGTGTTCAAGATCTTTGAGTGAGTGAGTCCTTATTCCCTGTTCGCATCTTCCTCATGGATTCCGAGTGCAGCTGCTTGAACCATGATGTTCTAAGTTAAAACCAGTGTCTGTTTATGTGCACTGCTATGTACAACACACATTAGAGAATCCTTCAATGATAAATATGTATATTGAGACTGGCCAGAAGCTGATGCTCAAGCATGATGACAGTGCTTTTTTATTGCAAAGTATAGCACTAGAGACATTGAAATGTATTGGGTATTCTATAATTATTAGAAATACCATACAATTGGGATACGATGATAATCTCGAAGCTTGATCATGTCTGTTATCTACTCTGTGTGTAGTGATATCGCAGTGAAGAATTCCTGATACCATTATCCACGTTTTTTTTCAGATATCGATGAGGTCTCTACTACAACTGAGCCTGTGACTGACAGCAATACCACAGATACAGGTGTGTGCATGATACTAACTACACCATCCTCATTCCTTGAGCCTTCCACCGCCTACTGCAGCTATTACACATAGCCAACTTGACCCTGACTTTTTCTTAAATCGATTATCATCTCGGTGCATAAAGTTTGTGCTCGATTTATGACTTGATCTCCTCTCATTAGACGTGATTTAGTTTCAAATCAGCGAACCAATTTCATATGACTTGCAAGTGATCATGGGTTGTCCACATCCCACCTATAGGTGAATTTTGCACATTTTGATATGAATGTCAGAAGATCCA